>JAXQQM020092443.1:0-105243 GCA_034641835.2 Pinus albicaulis
TAATAATAATTTAAAATAACTTATAATTATTTTTATGATATTTTTAAAATCTTGGTAATATGACATGTATAGTGAAATAAGTGTTTTGATGTTTATGGGTATTTTCCATCCATTTAATTTATATAATTATGCTAAGTATACTTATTTTTTCAGTACCAAACTCTAGATATACACAGATCATCATATGTAAGACCCTAGTGCCTTACATATTTGATATTAATGTCATTTATTTGTATTACTTAGGACTTTGGTAATTGAGGCTTGAGGGAAAGCCCAATAAAAGCTTTTTAAAATGTTTATATTATTTTTAATTCAATGAGAATCTTGGAATTAAAAGGAAAGACCTAGAACAAATTTCCAACCTCCATATAGTTAGAAAAAATTATCCCTCTCATTCCCTAGAGATAAAAAAATATCTCAATGGAAAAATTGGGCTCTACTTTCGGTCTTTTAGGAAGAAGGGAGAAGGAAAAACTACTCAAATAGATGAAGTTTGAGGGTAGTATATGAACCTGGGTAGGATGTTGCACAAGGAGTGAATCCTGAGTTGGACTAGAGCAAATGGATAACTCCAATACATACACAGGTCAGCAAGCATTAGGCTAGACTATGGTACCTTGATACCTATTTTCTCACTCTCATTGGTTACAGTTACTGGAGCAGAAAGCTTGGGGGAGAAGCAAACATAATTTCCCTTCTCATAGGCTCGGTAGAAATTTTACCAGAAAAAACTCTCTGCATATAATAAATTTATTCCTAGGATCGCAACATCTTTCTATCTTTGATTAAGGAAAGTTAATAATCTAATACACATTATACTATTAAGAATTTCATATAGTGAATATCTTATGGAAATGTAATATGAAAATATGCATATAGTGAATATCTTATGGAAATGTAATATTCTTAATATTTGCAGTGTTAAAGTAAGTGTCGTTAAATGCCAGAGTCTGTATGACAACACAAAAGATGAAACAATGTTGACATTCCCTGAGTTAATATAAGTCTTTCTAAATATTGGAACCTTGGAAGATAATATAGGAGATGTAATATCATTGCTACTACCCGTGTTGACGTCAAACTTGTTCATTGTTGAATCTGCTACTATGTAATAAGGTTGTTATTGCCTAAGTTGATATGGAACTTGTTAATTTCCGAATTTGTTACCGTAATGAAACATTTGCACTCGGAATGAAGGTTAGGATGCATTCCTGTGTGTGAGGGTAGTCAAGCATCCAATTTGCTTCTTTGACGTGAGGGTTTTGGTGTGCAACGTATGGCTATTTGAACTGTCAATCTGATGGAAATAAATAAATAGAACTTTAAAAATAAGGTAATTGTCGCAAGAAAAACAAGACGATTGTAGGTGTAGGGCAGATTACGAACTTATTCGAAATTATCTATGTAACCATGGATCATGTTGAACCGACTGATAAGGGATGTGTGGGAATAGACATCTGGAGGGAACCTAGATTGAGAGGAAGACATCAAATAAATTAAGTGGCAAAGGTAAAGAAAATTGTGGTTAGTTATGCTATGATGCAAGGATCCAACGTGGAAAAGTTTGACCCTGTTAGCTCAGAGAATAACAAGTGGGTCGAGACATGTACGTCTGTGATGTTTTTGTAATAATTTCATTTAAAAGAGCATGAAAAGTTACATGTGCATATTGTAAAGAAGATGAAACATGACGACAATCATCATCAAATTAAAGTACACAAAATATATTGATAACGAAGTTCACTATGTGTGGGTTACATCTTCAGGCTCAATGTCAAGAGTGTGGCTGCTACTTTATTTAAAGCTACACATTATGATGATGTACATGGTATGTTCTTTATTATTACAACGACAAATACCCTCAAGGTGAGTGACATATATCTCCACGAGACAGTCTCTTGATTGGAACTCTCACTCAAATGGGTTTGGCTTTTCAATGAGAAGCTAGTAAAATCTCACATGATGTGGCATATAAGTATCTATCAACATAATGGTAATCAAAGATCTAGATAAAAAAAAACATTATCTCAGGAAATCAGAAGTAAAGCATGACATAACTACATCATATACCTTTAGTTTCTGTGATGGCCAAAAAATTCAAAGATGAGGTGCAAAAATGGACTACACCATTCAATTCCAAGCAATGAATGGTGTAAAATCGGTTATAACCTTGTCCAATTATGACACTGTCAAATTTTTGACCCTCAGGAATCTGAATATCCCCCCAAAGCTTCCTTCCTAAAGATGGTCAAAAAATTTGCTGCTCAAATGAAGATTGTGAGCACACCGTTGCACTCCCAGCAAATTTTTTTGAAAACTGACTATAAATTCAGCATCATTCTGACACGAGAAAAAATCGACCTCCAAGGTAAAATTTTAGATTCCACAGATTCTCCAAAGATTAATTGTTGTTGGAGACCTAAATTTTCGCTGCTCAGATAGAGATTTTGGTTGCACGGTTGGACTCATGCTCAGAAAATATGATAAAATGACTATAATCTTGTCAAGATATGACATTAACACCTATGACCATCTAAGGGAATATTTATGACATCTTCACATATTATATGGCTCATGGTTCCACTCAACTCATGATTCCACTCCACTCTCCACCATTGAGCTTCCGATTGAATTGTGGAATATCTTCTCAAGCAAGAGTCTCACTCGATTATCCTACAAATCCACTTGGGTCATTGGAAAAAGTGTTAAGTTGGGAGGGGGCAGGCTCGAGTTCCAAGCTTGTGGCCTTCCTCAAATGGCACATCAATTTTTTCGAATTTCGGTACATTGGGTGATGTTTGTTTGATTGGATAACACTTGATTTTGTTGACTATTTTTTTTTTAGGGCGCCCGGAAGGTAGGTCAATTGGGGTGCCCTGGTGGGTTCGAGCCTCGCACCCTCAAAGCATATAACAAGTAGCATGTGCTAAGGGGGTGCGGGAGGGTGCGGAAGTGGTGCGGAGGGGGTTTCACGGGTGGCGGTGGTTTGACCACCTGCGACCCCTTATACAATATGTCTACTATATTTTGGTGTCGACTCACACCTTTTATATTTTTTGGGTTTTTTAATATAACAAATAATAGCCCTTTTAATTTTTTTTGAAAATAATGGTCAATGGGAAAATTAAGAAGGTAACAATTTCACTAGCTAGGTCGTCAAATTCCATGCATTGGGTCTCAGTCAATTTGTTGCCTCATTAAGCTTGTCACTTGATCAACTTTGACTAAAACTATTACTAGCTATAACTTGACAATACAAACTCAGATTTAAGTGTTTTTCACACAACTATGATATAATCTTAATTTCACTTAAATCAAAGGACTTCGAATTTTGAGTTATTCTAAGCCCTCTTTGGCTTATGAGCATCTCTTAAACGTAGATCACGTGGCATTGTGGAGGTAAAAATAAAATAAAAGGAAATTATAGAACCTAGTTGCGTGGTAAATATATGGAGAATACAAACATAGTAAGAACTTGTAAGTTACCTAAAATTGCTCAAGTTTTTGAACTCCTGGAAGGACCCCTCAGGATTGACTAATTTCGAGCCTTAGAGAGAGGAAATTGTAATAGAGAATAATCTCCACTTCTAAGGGTGTGGGGTAGGTTTAGTCTCTGGCTGCTAGAAAGGAATGGCAACTGCCTCCGGCCCTACACTCTAACCCTTTCTTTTCCACAAAAATATAGTCACATACAATGCTCAGTGAGAAAGAGAATAAAATAACTATGGGATTCTACATATTAATACCAATAATTTCAGTAAGCCTCTTAAGAGAATCTTCAACTAAACATACATAAAAAAATTGCAATACATTATTTCTTTACACATACAAAAATTGGATGAAAGCAAATACAGAGGAAACCATGTTACAATGGTCTAAATAAGTAAATTGTAAAAGAGAATAATTTCCACTTCTAAGGCCGCGGCGTAGGTTTAGTGTCGGGCTGCCAACAAGGACCTGCAACCGCATCTAGTCCTACATTGTAACCGTTTCTTTTCCACAAAAATAATGTCACATACAATGCTCCTTGAGAAAGAGATTAAAATAGGGATTCTACAAATTAATACCAATAATTTCAGTAAGCATACATAACTAAATTGCAATACATAACATAACTAAATAAACTAATGATTAACTAAACATACATAACTAAATTTGAATACATTATTTCTTTACAAATACAAAAATGGGAAGAAAGAAAATACATAGGAAACCATGTTACAATGGTCTAAATAAGTCATTGTAAATAAGCTCAACTGACCATCGAGGTCATCAACTCGAATTGTATTTCTTCGAGTCGATGACCTTGAGATAGTGAGTTGAGCTTATTTACAATGACTTATTTAGACTATATATGTGTGTAAAAAGCCATTACTTTGGCCAAGGTTTGGTTGTAGAGATAGATAGGGGAGGCCATTAAATTAAAATAATAGGTGATGAAAATCCTCCCAACAACTATACCTTTGAGATCAGTGTTGAAAAAAACAAGTATAGATATAGAACCGACCGAGACTAATCTACATTTCATAAAAATATAGTAAGACCGAAAATGAACTCTATCTAAAGCACTTGTCAATTTTGGGAAGGATATAATCCCAGTTGCAGATGAAAGAAAAACCATTTAAGTGTAAGAAATCCACACCTGCAAGAAGGCTAGAAAGGACTAGTTATTTCTTGAGAGAAGGGTGCGTTGAGATACAAAGAAAAAATATATATCAGACATAACCAAGATCAAACCTGGGTGAGTCACCCCGACTAGAATACTTTGTGCCCAATGCTCCTCCAAGTATTACTAAAAGGAAACTAGGACTGTCTCGATTGACCTCCAACTTGGTACATTGAAACCCTTCCAATAAAGAAACTGTTTTATGAGAAGAAGCATTAAGAAAAAGTGCGAAAGAAAGGGTGACGAACCATTTAAAAAAAACATTGATATTAAATATAAAATTTCTTTGTACAGTAGCTCCGATTGCTAAAACTGTATGATGACCAGATGAGTCAGTTTGGGTCATAGAGCTTGAGCTGGGGGAACTCGAGTTCGAATGAGTTAGGCAGGCAATGGGGAGGCTAGGGAACGGTTACCCCAACCATCCTTTACATGATGTCATCTAGATGATTAGGAACCCTGATATCTACGGTGGTAGATCATTCACCTGGTGTCATCCAAACCTCCTTTTTAGATTAGGAATGACAGCTGTGGATTGTGATGCCTTCGTGATTGTTCCTCCCATTGACCCTTACTCCTATCGTCTAACTCATTTAAGGTGATAGGTTTTTAACGATGGTGGTTAGGTAATTATTTTGTATGGTTTCAAACTTCAATGAAAATTTTAATCAGCCATGCTGCCACTTATTTTATGGTAATTTATCAAAACCATATACAAAGCTCAAGAATGTAATGAATTCCTATTCGAAGTGAAAACAAATAAAATATACATTAGCTCGGTGAAAGAGAACTTTTGGTGTGTGTGTATGTTATGCAGGTTACATCATATTACTCTATACGTACTTCTATTTATATTCAACTATATATCAAATATTCCTAAACTTTATCCATTACATATAAACATATACCTTATCATCATAAGAATCCACTTTTGCATCTCTAGGTGTGTATATTTTGGAATCATATTTTCAATTTTTTATTTAATTATTAATAATTATTAGTTGGTAATATGTATTTAAATTCTATGGAATATCTTATAAAATTTAGAGTAGTATACAAAAATGAAATCCTTAGATTTATCTTCAATGGAGTTATGGATTTTTTGATATTTTAATTAAATTGATTAATTAAAAAATGTTGTATGGAAAATTATCACATGAAGTGAGTTATGTGTTTTTGGGCATGTGTTATTGATAGGTCTTGGTATTGGTCCCTGATATTGTAACACAGTCTATATATAGATTAATATTATCTATATTAAAATGATTACCAATCTCCATGGTCAATAATCTTGTTCCATATTATTTTAAATGTATATATGTTTAAATTATTTATTATTTTTTTAATGATAATAAAATAACTTAAAATAAAACTATAATTTAGTTAATATTTTTTAGTTTTTTAATTTAAACAATGTAAAAGAGATAAAATAAATTCCTTGAAACCATTTGATATATTGTTTCTATAATAGTATTATCATTCACGTATGATACAAAGATCTACGCAACATAACTAATTTGTCATGTCAAGGTCATTCTTTTTAATCAAATTTTGGTTTTCACCTTAGATGCATCTTTAAAATTTTGATACATGTTACATAAAATTGAAGCAGAAAAACCTGTTTCATTCAAGTTTATTAAATTCATTTCATGTTTATTATGTCACTACTAGTGACATTTACCTTTCAGGTTTGGGTATTAATTTTAGGTAGATACACAAATATTTTGTTGACCTCTAATGTTAACATTTGAGTTTTTATTTCCTGAGGTGCTGACGTCATCGTGCCACCACCACTAGGGCTAGAGATCCCAAGGTAGGATGTAAATATTTTCCTTCTATCATGCAAAACTTCAAAATCAACAAGGTTTGATGTGATTCATAATTGCAGTTAAGGCATTGCATTAAACACTCGAAGTAATAATTTCTACCTTTGAACTAAATTCTCACAAAAATTATTGGAAAAGCATTCGGTGGATTTTTGTCCTAGAGGGGGTTTTCCACCCAAAACTTATTTTTTCTATTATATACTTCTCATTTATGTTTTTGAATTGATTATGAAGATTAATTAACTCTATATAAAATATTAATAACTTATTAATTTCTAAGAAATGTTAATTCACCCCCCTCACATTATTTCCAAGAGTTAGTATGAGAGAAATTCCTTTTACAATAAGTCTAAATACTAAAGGGAGATCAAGAAGTGCACCAAGAATGGAGTTCCTCTCTTTAATCAATGCACCTATGCACTATGGAGTTGAAGTATGGAAGGTAAGAAACTTGTCGAATAGGATGAAAAAGTCAATAATTCCATTATGAGTGGACTCATTGAATTTTTCTATGTTAAGGTATTAGGTTGTAAAACAACAAAGGAGCTTTGGGGAAAGAATCAAAATATATATGAAGGAGACTCAAAGGTCGAAGAAGAAAAAATTCAAATTTGTAGAGCTTTATTTGAACAACTTAAGTTGAAATAAGATGAGAACATTGTAGCTTTCCTTGAATGAGTCGATAAAGTAAAAAATGCCTTGGAAGGACTCAGAGAACCATCAAATAAAAATTTTATTGTATAAAAGGTCTTGAGATCTCGTCCAACAAGATTTAATCCCAAGGTTCATGTCTTAGAAGATAGATCTACATGGGATTCTTATAGCTTATGAAATGAGTATTAAACAAGAAGACAATCCATCTAAATGAGAAGAAAAATTCACAACATTCACAAGTTCCTAAAAAGAAGAAGAATACTCAAATAAATAAATTTCTAACTTTGTGAGAAAGATGACAAGAGGAACATGTAATTTCAAAGGTAAAATTCCATTAATAAATTTTAATTGTGGTGAGATTGGTCACTTTTCAGCTAAATGTCCTAATAATAACTATGGAAATGAAGATGAAGAACCCAAGAAGGGAAAGAAGGGTCAAAGAATATTTAACATGCAATTATAACTACTAAAATTGTATGATGAACAAATGAGTCAATTTGGGTTGCAGAGCTTAAGCTGGAGGAACCCGAGTGCGAATGTTTGAGGTAGAAGACAAGGAGGGTAGGGAACTGTTACTGTAACCATCCTCTGCATGATGTTAGATATACGATTAGGAACCTTGAGATCTACTATGGTAGATCATTGACCTCGCGTCGTCCAAACCTCCTTGTCAGAGTAGGAATGATAGCTGTGGGTTGTGATGCCTTCGTGATTGTTCCTCCTAGTAACCCTTACTCTTATTGACTAACTAAGGGAAAATTATTTTGTACTATTTCAAACTTCAATGAAAATTTTAATCATCCTTTTCGCCGCTTAATTTATGGTAATTTATCTAAACCATATAAAAAACTCAACAATGTAATGAATTTCTATGCTAAGTGAAAACAAATAATATACATTAGCTAGGTCAAAGATAATTTTTTTCAGTGTGTATGTTATGCAAGTTACATCATAATTAACAATAATAATAATCCAATTTTAAGGTCATGGTGTAATATTCCAAATTATCCTTCTGCTAGTTGGAATATTAATTTTTGATTTTGTCATTTAGATAGATGAATAATAGGGTAGGGAGAACTATAAATCTCTTTAGTAGGAATAAACCCACTTCTAATGTGAATGTGGATCATATTATCAGTTGAATAAAGCACCCTCATGTTTGAATATGGTTTGAAGCATGTGGATGGGATCATTTTTTACCAAATCAACAATGTTGGTATGGAGGTAGTGGAGAGTTATTGAGGGATAGCGCAGTGTTAGTGGGAGGGAGTCTCCATGAGAGTAGCATCTTTAATGAGTGGGACCAAGGGTGAGGAGGCTCACAAAGCATATAAGGAAGGAGATGGTAGCCATAGAGGGCATCCTGATTATTGTTATTTCTTGGTCTTTTATGACTTTCTACACGCTTTAGCTATTTAGCGGAGTCTATTGTGTTGCTTAGCAAAAGGGTATTTACGAGCAGAAATCCCACCCTCATCCTCAGAGGACTTTGAGTGCCCAATAAGGAGAATTGAACTTCATTTCCACTATCCAACATCAAGCCAGGCTTCAACCATCATCCACAATGCATTCTCCTTTAGGATTGTGTTGTTCCGCACTGCAGTAGGAGTGGAGGGTCTATAGACCTAGTTTCTGAGCTTGTTTTCAAGTGAGGGGAGCAGCCCTTCATCCGGGAGCCTAGCAAGTAATTTCCTTTAGCATTATTACACCATATGGCATCAGTCCAAGCAGCAGTCTTCATCTACAATGCAGTCTCATTTAGAAACTGTGTTATTTTGCAAGACAGATGTAGTGGAGGGTCAAGTATCCAAGTTATTGACATTGTTTTCTAGTGAGGTGAGCAACCCTTCATCCGGAATGCTAGTGAGGAGGGGTATCAAAAATTTTCACATCATATCAGCTAGCTCCTAGCAGCTATCCAATTGCAGAGAATTATTCAACCCTAGGACTGCATTTTTCATTTTTTGTATTACTGGAAACCCATTCTGGTTTGCCTTGGAAGTGTGTTAGAAAGCCTCGATCTCTGATCTCGACATTTTCGAAGCACTACATCAGAAAATCCATGTATTTTCACTTACACTAGTAGTTAGTCCCATCATACACTGCATTTTCGTAGCCTCCGACATTTTTTATAGTAGTTGTTCTTCATATTTCATATATTGGGTCCTTAGAGGCTTGTTTTGCCTAGCTTGAGTGTATTTTTCCTCAATCTCTTGTACACATTTTCTGCTATAATTTCTAATAAAATGGCTTTGTGATTTTCTCTTATTTGATGTGTTGATATTTCACTAAATTTTCTAGTTTTATTTTCTATATTTTTTTTTCCTAATTTGGAATATTATAGTGGCATCAGACCATAATCTTGGCTCAACATGTCTAGTACAACGGCTATGCACCAGAAGAAGGAGAACCTCTCACAGAAAGGGAGAAGAGGTATCTTAATAGAAATCGGGGATATGATTATACAGAAAACAAAGGAGACAAAGTCAAAACTCCAATATCAGGAGAGATGGATGAAAAGGATTTTCCCAAACTTCTTCTCCAAACCATGCAGGATATTGCCCTAGAAATCAAGGAGATGAGGATGGAGAAACATAAAGGATTCCCTAGATGGTTTCTACACGGGGAAATCTCCATAATTTCACATCACTGGTATGAACAAACAGTAAGGCAACAAGTTTCCCATCTCTCCACTATGCCTACATTTCTAGCAGTGGGAAATGGAGGTGGAGGACCTCAAGAACAGGAGACTCTTGAAGACTATTTTTGGGAGTATGAGTCTTAGTCTTAAATATTCAAATATAACCTAAAATTCAGGAGTTTTGTGAGATCAAGGATAATAGGAGACCCAAAAACAACAATAGAAGTGTAGGGTAAATGAAAAACAATGATATGTAACGTACTATTGGTAGATTTTTTCTGCATGCTTTTGATGGGTCATCAAAGTGCACAACCAAGTCTTGGATGGAGAAACTAGACATATATTTTCAGTTGAACCAAGTATGAGAGATTGAAGCCATTAAGATAACAACGCTGCACCTTGAAGGTGAGGCACATGATTGGTGGTTTCATCTTCTTTCTACATTGGGGCATGCCAATGTGACTTCATATTCAGAGTTCACCCGAAGGTTAGTAGAGAGGTTTGATCGAAGGGATACAGACGCACCTTTTATTGAGCTAACCAAGCTCAAGCAGTCAGGTAACCTAGAGATGTATATCTCTGAATTTCTAAAACTTTCTTTCATGGTTCCATATTTATTTGCAGGAAGGAGAGTTCATATGTTCATTGATCGGCTAGAAGAGGCTCTGCATGGGTTGGTTAAATCAACTAAATGAACTACAGTCCAAGATGCTATTGAGAAGGTTAGAGATTTCCAAGATGCCTTGCCAAGAACAGGAGCTCCATTTCAACAAAGACCCCCCTTTCAGTAAAAGGGAAAAATTGTTAAGGTTCTTCGTTCAAAAGATAACCAGAGCAAAGGGCCTCTTAGTGATGATTTCCGAAGGGACTTGAGGAGGAGAAAGATTTTCGTCACATGTCAAGAACCATGGGCACTAGGGCATCGATGTGTTGTAGGGAAGACACACTATATAGAGGTATTCTATGATAGTTAGGAACAAGGAGAACAGGATCTAGGATGAGACAACAACGTTGTGATAGGAGGGGAGGATCCACCACCACAAGGGGGTGGGAATGGGGAATTTTTTCCCATTGGTGGGGGGTTTGCATCTTTGCGGGGAGTTCCCATGTATCTGACTTTGAGAGTTTGAGTTATCATTTAGGAGCAACAGGTATCAGTGTTGATTGACAATGGAGCTACCCACAATTTTATTGATGCTTAGTTAGTGCATAGGAGAGAAATACCCACCGATGATTTTGGGGGAATCTAAGTGTTGGTTCTAGGTACCTGAACCATGCAGTGTATGAGGTATGTCCCGGCATTGTCTGCAACCTCGGGGACATATAATTTGACTGATCACTTCTTTTTGGTCAACATTCCTAACACCAATGTGATATTGGTTGTGCAATGGTTGATTTCATTAGGGAAGGTCACCATAGATTGGGAGACTTTACAGATGGAATGGGTAAATAAGAAGAGTGGTAAGAAATAGATGATCAGGGGCATGCACACTTATCCACCTCAAGTAGCCTCTGCACATAAGATGGAGCCTGATTTGCATAGTGGGAGCAAGGACACATCAGTCCACTCAGATATCCAGTTGGACCTAAACCATGATGTTATATTATTTGGAGTCATTCCACCAGGGAGGCCCCCAGATCGGGAGTTGGCTAAAGAGTTCTCACAATAATTTGCATCATTCATAGATCTGGCTAAGAAGAGAGCCTTGGGTGAGTCTAGCACAGCACAGAGAGTCTTTGGTAGGCTCAAGGAGGATATGGATATTTTCTCAATATTGGTATAACCAGCTCTCAAGAAGCCTCTTGCGTTGGGAGGAGATGTTTCAAGAGTGAATTAAGGCACAATCATGGTGTGAAGGGGCTACTCCATAGCCTTTGAGAATCAGAAGATACTTCCCCATAGGAAGGAGTCTTCCATATATGGCAAGGGATATTTTGCATTCATGCATACATTTGCAAAATTCGGGGAGTTTTTGATAGGCAATAGATTCCAAGTGAAGACTAACCTCCATAAACTTCAACCCTTACTTGAGCAGAAGCAACAGCAAGGGAGGAAGTAAAGGTGGGATGGCAGTATTCCAACATGTGGCTTTGGCACTGAGCATGTCAAAGACGGGAGAAGCGTGGTGAATGATGCATTATCACAAATTCTAGTAGTGCTGTCATTTTTGAGTAAAGATCCATATTGGGAGTCCTAGCTATTGGTGGAGTATTCTAAGGATCACTTCACATGTGAAGTGCTTGATGGATAGGTGATAGATTAGAGGTATAAAGTGGTAAATGGAGTAATCTATTACAAGGATTGGATCTTCTTGGCTAGAGAATCTAACCTCAAGAAGAATATTCTACCTAAAGCACATGATTGACTCCTTTCCAGTCACCAAGATTTCATTGGGACATATCAAGCCATTTGGGAGAGATTCTCATTGGAGGGTCTAAATGAGGATGTGTTCCAGTATATCAGGGGATGTGTGGTTTTCTTGAAGGACGAGGAGGAAAACAACCAACCTGCAAGGTTATTACAGCTACTTACCTTTCCGGTAGAGAGATGGGAGATAAAATCTATAGACCTCATTACCAACATTCCAACAGTACATGGTAAGGTTTGTGTCTTCATACTTGTTGATCAACTACCAAAGTATTTGCATTCCTTTGCCATTTATTTACAATGCATTTCTCCAAAAGAGGGCGAGCCTCTCTTTATACTTCATGGTCTTCTTGGGGCCACAATCAGTGATGGGGATGACCACTTCCTAGGAGGCTTTGGGCAGGTGATATCATATTTGAGGTGTACTCAGTGGACACCAAACATCAGTTACTACCCCAAGGAAGATGACAAGATAGGGGCAGCAAGCAAGTGGCTCAAAAGATACTTACCACAATGTGTTTTGGGGCGGCAAGGAGCAGAAATGCACTAGTTCCACTTGAAGGAATATTATCACCATCTAGTATTTCATATAGAAGTAAGTGTATCTCTAATTTTAATTCCATGTGTTGTTGATATTTTAATCACTGTTCTTAGGATGGTTGGGGGAATAGCACATGGATTAGAGCTACTCATTAGAAGTAAGACCTCCATAATTTTTCATGTTCCATGCTTCAATGAGGACATTAGATAGCATATAGTTGCCTCCATGGATTTCCCACTTCTGTATGATGGCACCCCTTTGGTTTTATCACCAAGGTCTAACCTGGGCACTTGGGAGGAGTAGCTAAGGGACGAAGTGGTTGGAGAGCATATGGTTCAATGGAGGAGTCTATAATATGGTGATGCTACAGGGGAAGGAGAGGAGGTTTTGCACTACCCATCCTTGTAGTTTATTTAGGACAAGAAACATTTGGGAAGGGAGGATTGTAATATTCTTAATTAGTCTTCTTCTAGTTGGAATATTATTTTTTTCTTCTGTCATTTATATAGATGAATAAGATGGTAGGGAAACCCATAAATCTCTTTATTAGGAATAAAACCACTTCTAATGTGAATGTAGATCATCTTATCAGTTGAATAAATCACCCTTAGGTGTGAATAGAGGTTGAAACATGTGGATGGGGTCAAGTTGGACAAAATCAGCAATGCTGGTATGGAGATAATGGAGAGTTATTGAGGGATAATGCAGTGTTAGTGGGAGGGAATCTCCATGAGAGTAGCATCTTTAATGAGTGGGACCAAGGGTGAGGAGGCTCACAAAGCATATAAATAAGGAGATGGAAACCATAGAGGGTATTTTAATTATTGTTATGTCTTGGTCTTTTATGTGTTTTTACATGCTTCAGGTATTTAGCGAAGTCTGATGTGTTGTTTAGCACAAGGGTGTTTCTGAGCAGAAATCCCACCCTCATCCTTGGGGGACTTAAAGTGCCCACTTGGGAGAGGTTCATTGAGATTAATTTCCACTATCTAGCACTAGGCCAAGCTTCAGCCATCATCCACAGTTTAGTCTCCTTCACGATTGTGTTTTTTTGTAGGGCAATAGGAGTGGAGGGTTGATAGATCCAGTTTCTGAGCTTGTTTTCCAGTGAGCGGAGAAGCCCTTCATCCGAGAGGCTATAAAGGAAGTTCCTTGAGAATTATTCCACATACAGAATCAGGCCAGGTAGGATCCATCATCTACATCACAATCTCCTTTAGAAACTGCGTTATTTTGCAAGCCAATTGCAGTGGAGGGTCAAGTATCCCAGTTCTTGACCTTGTTTTCCAGTGAGGGGAGAAGCCCTTCATCCGGAAAGTAAGTGAGGAGGGGTATCATAAATTTTCACATCATATCAACCAATCCCAGCAACTATCCAACTGCAGAGCATTATTCATCCCTAAGGCTGCATTTTTCATTTTGTGTATTTCCGAAAACCCTTTCTGGGTTGTCTTGAAAGTGTGCTAGAAAACCTAGATCTCTAATCCCAACATTTTCTAATTAATTTCATAGCCTCTGAAATTTTATATAGAAGTTGTTCTTCATATTTCATGTACTCAGTCCTTAGAGGCTTGTTTTGCCTAGCATGAGTGTCTTTTTCCTTAAGCTCTTATACACATTTTATGCTATAACCTTTAATAAAATGGCTCTACAATTTTCTCTTATTTGATGTGTTGACATTTCACTTCATTTTCTAGTTTTATGTTCTATATTCATGCTTTTCCCTAATCTGGAATATTACACACGACCAAGCCAGACGCGAAATTGGTGTACAATACCCCCTTGTTTATGGGACAAGGGACCCATTGGTATAGGAGACCCCCTTCTTTATGGGGCAAGCAACCCGCCTTCACACATTTATTTGACTTCTAAGTCTACAAAGGCATACATACTCTAACCCCCCTCTGGTTTTGAACCTGTGACCTCTTAGAAGGAAACACATGATCTTAACCATTAGACCATTACTCTATACGTACTTGTACCTATAGTCAACTATATATAAAATATTCCTAAACCTTATCAATAATCTTGTTCCATACTATTTTAAATGTATATAGGTTTAACTTATCTATTAATTTTTAAATGATAATAAAATAACTTAAAATAAAATTATAATTTAGTTAATTTTTTTTGTTTTTTAATTTAAAAAATGTAAAACAAATAAAATAAATTCCTTGAATCCATTTGAAATATTTCCTCCTTAATAACATTATCATTCAAATATGATAAAAACGGTCTCCGCAATATAACTATTATGTCATGTCAAAGTCATTCTTTTCCATCAACATTTTGTTTTCACCTTAGATGCATCTTTAAAATTTTGATACATGTGACACAAATTTGAAAGGAAAAAACCTATGCCATTCGGGTTTCTTAACTTCATTTCAAGTTTATTATTTTAATACCAGTTACATATACCTTTTAGGTTTAGGTATTAATTTGAGGTGGATACACAAATATTTTGTGGGTATGTATGGTTAACATTTCAGTTTTTATTTCCTGAGGTATTGACATCATCGCACCACCACCACTAGGGCTACCGATCTGAAGGGAGGATGTCAATACCTTTCGTCTATCATGAAAAACTTCAAAATCTACTATGTTTGATGGCATTCATAATTGAAACTGAGGCTTTGCATTCCCTGGCTTCTACCTCCGAACTAAATTCCCATCCTCAACTGTTGGAATGTGTAATTCCTACTTATCTTCAGTTGTGAATTTCTATGTATGGAGTTTGTTCATATTCCATAGGAGATAGATAAATCTAGGTTCCTTGTTTTGTGTGTGGTTGAGATATTCTCTCAACCAATTTATTTTGCGTCCAAGATAGCTTCCCTATATTGAGACAATACTTGATGTACATATGTAACTTTATTTGATTAATGGGATATAGTGTGTATCTGAGATTTCATCTTGGTATCAGAGCCCATAATGGCCTGGACCTCCGCCCCTCTTGGGTTGAGGGATATATAAGAGAGAGTATTTATTTATTTTTTTAGTTCGTCCATTTGAATTGAATGTCGTAGAAACTCGCTGTCTGTTGTGTGTGCAGAAGCACAGTTTGACTGTTGGAATTCTTGTGGCGATGGTAGAGAGTATGTGAAGTTATGGAGTTGTTAAAGAAGATGGATCCAAGGAAGAAAAAGCCGATGAAAAAGAAATGTCTTTTTGTTAACACTGAAGTAGTTGTGTTGTGTCGCATTAATATACCCCCGTTAAGCATTCAGATGGTCGTTATTTCCTTAACGGGATAAGCTCAATGTTTTCGATATGTCAGAGATAATAATGGGCTTAGTTTCTCCCGGGAAGGCATATTAGTAGTGGTATGTGTATATCGCCCAACATGTTGTTTGGCATGATTAGTGCAGTTTCCAACTCCTTCCCTGTAAACTCCACTTTTATGTTTAGAATTGGTCGAAATACATGAAAGAAGGTGAGAATTCAAGCCAACTCCCACATGTTTCGAAGGAGCCATTGACGCTTCTAGGTAGGAGGAGGAGTCGTTAAAACGTGATGACATCTCGGTCTTCATTACCACTATTGTCCCTACGAGGATTAGAGCACTCGATGGCTGGGGTGAGTCGAACACCATTTTTGGTGATTGTGAAATTAAGATTCTTTGGTTGTGGTTGGTGCTATTGCCTTAATGCCCAAAAATCACAGCAATATTTAGATTTTGGAATGTGGTTTTATTTTTATTGTTTTGAAGGGAACATGCCTTCAAATTTTGTATACATATTGAGATTCACAACCTTAATATGAAGTCATTTTGTTAGAATTCGCTACTCTAAATAATGATAGGTATAGCATGGAGATTCAAGACCAGTATATCCAAAATTCAAAAGTACAAAATCTATGACAGAAATATTCAAGTGAGAAATCTCTAGCATATGAATGGTATGGTGAGCAGCAAAGGATGATGGACAATAAAGTTTGTGAAATTTTTTTTTTGTGTGAGTTTCTTGGAATAGATTCAATAGCATGTTAGTGGTTATTGTATGTACCTGGTAACTCCAAGAGTTGGAGTTGTGTTATAAGTTTTGTAAGGCATGTGTATCCCCGTAAAGTTCATGGTAATCTCAAAACCACTTTGTAATTACAGGTTCATGGTCAACCATAAACTATTTTACAGTGTTAGTTTGTGGTCAACCAGAAACCATGTGTAACAGTGAAGTGGACTAGAAACAGGTCTGTGCCATTGTTCGCCCACTGATGAAGAGATCTGGTGTAAGGTCGCTGATGAAGAAATCCAATGAAAGGCCGCCGATGAAGGGATCCGGTAAAATTTTTCCGAAGAGATCTAAGACAGATCTACTGCTGGTGAGAGTTCACCGACGAAGGAAGAGAATTCTGCAGAAGTGAGACTCTCTTGGTTTAGACTCTCTTTTTTAGAGCTGACCAGTTGGATTTAAATTAATCCATTCAAACATATATTGTTTTTTAACATGGTTACGGGTCATCCGATAATACCCACATTGGAGGGGGATCTGTAGATATAGGTACATGTATGCAGTGATAATGGTTGATAGAACCATGCATGTGAAGGACATCCTATGAGACCAGCGGTTGTAGTGGTTGGTACCCATGCATTATAGTGGATGGTTGCTCCTTTATATGGACGTCGACATATCCTTTTCTTATGTTTGACCACAACTAGACTTTTTAGACCAGCATGCCAAAGTCAAAAATGAAGATGCCAAAGACTCAAAGTACAAATCCATAGTAGTGGTGTTTTCTAGTATAAGAATGATGTAGTCAAAGTTTGTTTATGTTTGTAGAATAGACTCATGACCATGGTAGAGTATGAGTCACAATTTGTAATTAGAGCAAATCTACATGTCATTTATTGTTTATGCATGCTGTAAGACCTAGAGAGGCATGCATACCCCTTTATTATATGTTCCCTCTGTCAAAGAGTTTTAACACCCTGGAAGAGTGTGTCATGCGGGATGGATACACTTGGGTGGGCCATATTGGTTTTGGACTCCATGAGGTGAAATTTTATATCTAGGGGGTGTTCATCGAGAGGTTGGATGAACCATGTATGTGAAGGACTTCCTAGTAGACTGGTGGTTATAGTGGTTGGGAACCCATGAATTTTAGTAGATGGTTGTTCCTTTATATGGACATCGCCAATAACATGAAAAAGATACAAAGTGTAATTACCAAAAAAAACCAGTGTAATTACCAAACAAGACTAGATGTAGATTTTGCAGATGGATATTGAGAGAAGTAGTCATTAAGGGGGTGCGTTGGAATATGTAATTCCTAATTGTCTTCAGTTGTGACTTTCTATGTATGGAGTATGTTCCTATTCCATAGGAGTTAGATAAATCTAGGTTCCTTATGTTCTGTGTGGTTGAGATATTCTCTCAACCAACTTATTGTGCGTCCAATATTGCTTCCCTATCTTGAGACAATACTTGATGTATATATGTAAATTTATTTGATTAATGAGATATAGTCTATATCTGAGATTTCATTATGAAATTTCATCTTCAAATTTTTTTTTTTTGTAGGAATGCACTCGTTTCTATATTGTAGGTGACCCCAATTAGAGTACTTTAGAGGATAACCCCATGCCCTCGAAGCCTATCTCCAATATTGAAGTTAGCCTTATTTTCAATTATTCTCTAGGAGAGATGAGTAATTTAGAGAAAAAAGTGAAGCATGTGCATTCCTAAGAAAATATATTGAAGAAGAGACATGATTTCCACTATGATACAAAATGCAATGTCCCAAAAGATTCATGTTGGTTCTTCTCCATCTACGAATTTTAGGGTAGATGAAAGAGAGGCCTCTACAAGGGAGAAGCAAGTATAGGTAAGAAATATGTCATTGATAAGGTCTACTTTAATTTCAAAATCAGGCGTTGTCTCTACTTTCAATTGTTCAAATGTTCATTTCATCAACGAGATAGCCATGCCAACATTATATAATTGTCTACGAAATTAGTTTCTCTTACTCATTTGTGCACACATTTTGCTGCCAATGAATATATGCGTAATAGAGTTAGAAAATACAGTTTCTCAGCTATTGGATAGAAAACCTCCCACGCAAAAAAATCCTTGTGAAAGAAAGAGAGTTGTAAAAGTGTGTAAAGTGATAAATACTAAAGAGAAGAAAAAAAGGGTTTAAGGGAAACTCTATCCATTCATTCGTTCATTCTTATATGTCATTTGTTCACTGATGACCCTATAATGCCTCACGGGTCATTCATTTTGTAAGTGCCCATCAATACAAGGGATTTATTTGAGGAAAAGCCATTATTGCTCGAAATTTGTGCATAATTATTATGGATGTGAAGTCATGGACCTCTCCCGTCACCACTTCTAAGCGCCAAACTCTCTTGAACACAGGTACATCAATTTTTATCTACTTTAATGTGGGAGTTTTCTCTAATATTATCCCCCGTGCTTCTACATTTTGCAATTATTCTCAATAATTCTTACAAGAAATGGAAAAAATAAAGGACTATTAGTGAAGGAGACAAATTAAAGGAATTTTATACAAGTAGAGGAGGATGTTTACTCGAAGTGGAAGAACCAAGTGAACTTATACAGGGAATTTAAAAATTATAAGAATTTTATTGAAAAAGTCGAAAATTTTATGTTTTTCTTGTAGGTTCTCCTAATTAGGCTTTAAAAAAGAATATATGCAATATAGTTGATTATTTTGAGATAATATTCATGAATTTAGGGAACAAGCCCTATTGAGTACACCTTATTATTTTGAGATAATTTTTCATGAATCAAGTGAAGAATGTTTGTCGATTCAAATGATTATTTTAAGCTAAAATGTCATGAATTTAAGAAAAAATATATGGTCAGAACATATGATTCTCTTTAAGGGAGAACCTATGTTAATAAAATCTCATTATTTTTGTGATAATTTTCATGACCTTAAGGAAGAATCTGTGTTGAGTAGTAGGGAGTTGAGGCTTCTCTTTAAGTTGGAGCTCAAGCATTTGATGTACTCACAAAATTATTAGAAAAGCGTTCGGTGAATTTTTGTCCCATAGGGGGTTTTCCACCTCAAATTTCTTGTTTCTATTATATACATCTCATTTATGTTTTGAATTGATTTTGAAGATTAATTAATTCTGTGAAAAATATTAATAAGTTATTAATTTATAATAAATATTAATTCACCCCCCTCCCGTTATTTCCAACAATTGGTATCAGAGCAAGTCCCTGTACAATAAGTATAACTACTAAAGGGAGATTAGGAAGTGCACCAAGAACGGAGTTCCTCTATTTAATCAATGGAACTATGAACTATGGAGTGGAAGTATGCAAGATAATAAACTTGTCAAATAGGATGCAAAAGCCAAGAATTCCATTATGAGTGGACTCACTAAATTTTTCTATGTTAAGGTGTTGGATTATAAAACAACAAAGGAACTTTGGGGCAAGATTCAAAACATATATCAAGGAGACTCAAAGATCGAAGAATACAAAATAAAATTTGCAATGCTCAATTTGAACAAATGAAGATAAAATAAAATGAGAACATTGTAGCTTACTTTGAATGAGTTGGTGAAGTAAAAAATGCCTTGGAAGGACTCGGAGAAAAAAAAAATAAAAAATTTATTGTATAAAAGGTCCTGAGATCTCCAACAATATTTAATCCCTAGTTTTATGTCTTAGAAGATATATCTACATGGGATTCTTATAGCATATGAAATGAGTATTAAACAGGAAGATGGTTCATCTAAACCAGAAGCAACATTCACAACATCCAAGAAGACTGAAAAGGTTAAAATTGGATCAAGACCAAGCTCCAGTTTGTGCAAAGAAGAAGAATACTCAAATGAAGAAATTTCTAACTTTGTGAGAAATATGAGAAGAGGAACATGTAATTTCAAAGGTAAACTTCCATTAATATGTTTTTATTCTGGTGAGATTGGTCACTTTTCAGCTAAATGTCCTAATAATAAGTATGGAAATGAAGATGAAGTACCCAAGAAGTGTCAAAGAAGATTGAACATGCAAGGTCTAAATAAGAAAAGTAAAATATCTCAAAACTCAAACTGAAGATAGAAAAATAACATGTTAGAATCCTCAATGACAAGAATGAATAATAAAAGGAAACCATTATCAACCTTAAAGTACAATTGGAAGAAGCCATAAAAATAAAATATTCCCTAAGAAAATATCTTCAATAAAGAAACAAGGCAAGGGAATATTTAGAAATAGAGATAGTCTATATATGAAAGGAAGCAAAAAAAGAATAAATGTTCAACATGATTTTTTAAATAACTCTAGAGTATTATATGAGATCATGAATAGTAAAAGGCCTCAAAGTGAAAATATGGGATTAGGATACAAGGAAACATTTGTAAAAACCTCAAGATCTTCCATGATAGAAAAGGGAGATGGACAAAAAAATTATGAAACAATTGCTAAAGGATATATTGAGAAGGAAAGAAGGATCCCAATAGACCATAAGGTTGAATATCAACAAGAAGTATCATGGAGAATAGTATCACAAATAAGGTCTCCTACTATAAACTATCATAATATATTTCTTGGTGTTTGTTACTCATCTTGAAATTTTGGACATAAAGCTATAAATTGTAATGCCTCTATTAGGAACAAAAATCAACTTTGGAAGGTCTTTCAAGAATAATTATCCCATAAAATCATTGGAGGATTACATGAAAAACCAAAACAGGTTTGGATATTTAATAAATGAAGTGTAGTGTCATAAATGCAACAAATTTGTATATTTGGCTAAATATTGCATGTTAACTGCTTCCCTAAGGGAATCACAATAGAATAAAAATACTCAAGTCTAGATGAATAAAACTGAGAGATTCACACTTGCCCTAAAAGCTCAAAGAAAGAAGAATGTGTGGTATGTTGATAGTGGTTTCGGAACACATATGAATGGAGACATGAATCACTTCATATCCCCGAAGGAATGTAAGGGTGGATTAGTGTATTTTACAAATGATGGATATGCAATTTTTATAGAACAAACACAATAAAGCTTGGAAGTAAGGATGCTACAACAAAGGATGTGCTTCTCATCGAAAATATGAATAATATTTTGTTGTAGTGTAAGTAAAATGTGTGATCAAGGACATATTTTTCTCTTTAACTCAAAGAAATGTGAAATAAGAAGAGAAAAATACAACCAATTGATGGCTACTACAACTAGGACTCCAAACGACATATATACATTGCATGAGGTTGTTAAAGGTTGTTTCTTGGTAAAAGAAAACGAAAATTGGCTCTGACACAAAAAAATGGGACACATAAACTTTGAAAACCTTATCAAAATTATTTAAAAGGATGATGTGACAGAAATTATATTGATTTTGAAACCAACCAACTCTATGTATAAACATTGCAGGCATGGAAAATATACAAGAATTCAGTTCAAGACAAAAGAACATTCCACATCAAAACCATTGAAATTGATACACATTGATCTATGTGGATGGATGATGACCAAAGGACTGTATGGTGAATAAAAATTCATGTTAATGGTCGAATATTATACTAAGATGGCAACAAACATATTTTTCAAGAAAAAATCTTAAGCATTATAATGTTTCATAATCTACAAGGAAATGGTTGAAAATGAAACTAATTTGAACATAAAATGTTTGAGATCACAAATGGTGGAGAATTCAAATCCAAATCATTTCATCACTATTGTGAGGTGTTGGTGCCCCAAATTTTCTGGGCAACTGAGGACAATCTAAGACCACATCACTGAGGATCTAGGCTCCTTAGTGATGTCATTTTAGATTGTCCTTAGTTACCTGGAAAATTTGAGTCACACATAGAGTGGTAGGATTTATTAGTCCTCAATGAAGTGGTTTTATATTTTCCTCAGTTATCGAGACAATTTGAGCACCAACGTGAGGAACATGGAATAAAAATATATTTCTCAATAACTAGGATCGTACAACAAAATGGAGTCATTGAAAGGAAAAACAAGTCAATAGAGAAGACGACCACAAAAATAATGTTGAATGATCAAAATTGGATAACAAATTTTAGGTTCAATAAGTTGATACAATAATGTACATTTCGAACAAGAGTTTACTTAGAAGCAACTGTGATACAACTCAATATGAAATATGGAAAAGAAAACCAGCAAATGTCAAACATTTTCAAGGCTTTAGAAGCCAATGCTCCATTAGAAAAGAAGACTAGAAGACAGGAACATTTGAATCTCAGGTAGATGAAGACATCTTTGTTGGCTATTGACGCGAAAGGAAATAATACAGATGTTATAATTTATGCTGATTGTAAATTCTAGGAATAAGAATATCTTAAAACAAGAGGAGAAAAAAAAAGTCAACTGTTCAATATCTCATCTCCCGAGGGTTAAAAGAAAATGGTCAACAAGAATGCCTATGCCTTGGTAAAAAGTGAATTTAAAAGAACGAGTTTTTGTTTTCAATTGAGTTTGTTAGTTGTGTGGCATTTTTTGTACACCATATTAATTTTTTTATTGCTTTGGTTTTTTTGGGTGTTATGAAAACTTTACATCTAGAATAGTGAAAAAATTATCAATTTGACCACAATACTTTTAGCAACATAATGTTTCAGGCTTCTTAAGTGAGTCCATCATCAGGGATAAATGCCAAATATTCATTGAAAAGAATTGAGAGGATTAGCGTGAAGGAAATTTTTTGCCCTAGATAATCACAATTTCTCAAAGAGGGTAGCATTTTCCATCAAGTCCCTTCCATGGTAGCATTTAATGTTTTTAAAAAGAGAGTCCATACAGGCTAAATAGATTTCAGAAGGGAGAGGAATAACTTGTTCTGATTTTTCTAGTAACCCAACCTTTCAGACTTCTTAAGTAAGGATTACGGCAAAGTAAAAAAATTTCCCTAGATAATCACAATTTCTCAAATAGGGTAGCACTGTCCATCAAGTCCCTTCCATGGTAGGACTGAATGTGTTTAAAAATAGATTCCATACAGGCGAAATAGATTTCAGAAGAGAGAGAAGAAATAGTCTCTTCCGAGTTTTTTAGTAACCAAACGTTTCAAAATTCTTAAGTGAGTCCATCATCTCAAGTAAACACCAAATATTCTTTGAAAATAATTGTTAGGATTAGGGAAAATGAAAATTTTTGTCCTAGATAATCGCTATTTCTCAAAGAGGGTAGCGCTGTGCATCAAGTCCCTTCCATGGTAGGACTGAATATCTTTTAAATGAGAGTCCATACAGGCTAAATAGATTTCAGAAGGGAGAGGAATAACTTGTTCTGAGTTTTCTAGTAACCCAACCTTTTAGACTTCTTAAGTGAGTCCATCATCAGGGGTAAACGCCAAATATTCTTTGAAAATAATTGTAAGGATTAGGGCAAAGTAAAAATTTTCCCTAGATAATCGCAATTTCTCAAATAGGGTAGCACTGTCCATCAAGTCCCTTCCATGGTAGGACTGAATGTGTTTAAAAATAGATTCCATACAGGCGAAATAGATTTCAGAAGAGAGAGAAGAAATAGCCTCTTCTGAGTTTTTTAGTAACCAAACGTCTCAAAATTCTTAAGTGAGTCCATCATCTCAGGTAAACACCAAATATTCTTTGAAAATAATTGTTAGGATTAGGGAAAAGGAAAATTTTTGCCCTAGATAATCGCTATTTCTTAAAGAGGGTAGCGCTGTGCATCAAGTCCCTTCCATGGTAGGACTGAATATTTTTTAAATGAGAGTCCATACAGGTGAAATAGATTTCGAAAGAGAGAGGAATAGCATGTTACGAGTTTTTTAGTAACCCAACTTTTCAAACTTCTTAAGTGAGTCCATCATCACAGGTAGACGCAAAATATTCTTTGAAAAATATTGTGAGGATTAGGGCAAAGGAAAAGCTTTTCCCTAGATTATCGCAATTTCTCAAAGAGGGTAGCATTGTCCATCAAGTCCCTTCCATGGTAGGACTGAATGTTTTTAAAAAGAGAGTCCATACAGCAGAAATATATTTAAGAAGAGAAAGGAATAGCTTGTTCTTATTTTTTTAGTAACCCAACTTTTCAGAATTCTTAAGTGAATCCATCATTAGTGGTAAATGCCAAATATTCTTTGAAAAGAATTGTGAAGATTAGGGCAAAGGAAAATGTTTTCCCTAGATAATCGCAATTTCTCAAAGAGGGTAGCGCTACCCATCAAGTCCCTTCCATGGTTGAACTGAATGTTTTTAGAAAGAGAGTCCATACAGGTAAAATATATTTTAGAAGAGAGAGTAATAGCCTGTTTTAAGTTTTTTAGTAACCCAACATTTCGGACTTCTTAAGTGAGTCCATCATCAGGGGTACACGCCAAATATTCCTTGAACGCAGGGTCATTCTTTGAAAAATATTGTGAGGATTAGGGCAAAGGAAAAGCTTTTCCCTAGATTATCGCAATTTCTCAAAGAGGGTAGCATTGTCCATCAAGTCCCTTCCATGGTAGGACTGAATGTTTTTAAAAAGAGAGTCCATACAGGAGAAATAGATTTAAGAAGAGAAAGGAATAGCTTGTTCTTATTTTTTTAGTAACCCAACTTTTCATAATTCTTAAGTGAATCCATCATTAGTGGTAAATGCCAAATATTCTTTGAAAATAATTGTGAAGATTAGGGCAAAGGAAAATGTTTTCCCTAGATAATCGCAATTTCTCAAAGAGGGTAGCGCTACCCATCAAGTCCCTTCCATGGTTGAACTGAATGTTTTTAGAAAGAGAGTCCATACAGGTAAAATATATTTTAGAAGAGAGAGTAATACCCTGTTTTAATTTTTTTAGTAACCCAACATTTCGGACTTCTTAAGTGAGTCCATCATCAGGGGTAAACGCCAAATATTCTTTGAAAAGAATTGTGAGGATTAGGGAAAAGGAAAAAAATTTCCCTAGATAATCACAATTTCTCAAAGAGGGTAGTGTTGTCCATCAAGTCCCTTCCATGGTAGGACTAAATGTTTTTAAAAAGAGATTCCATACAGGCGAATAGATTTTAGAAGAGATATGAATAACATGTATTGATTTTTTTAGTAACCTAACGTATCAGACATCTTAAGTGAGTACATCAGTAGGGGTAAATGCCAAATATTATTTGAAAAGAATTGTGAGGATTAGGGAAAATGAAAATATTTTCCTTAGATAATCACAATTTCTCAAAGAGGGTAGCGTTGTCCATCAAGTCCCTTCCATAGTTGAACTGAATGTTTTTAGAAAGAGAGTCCATACAAGTAAAATAAATTTTATAAGAGAGAGGAATAACCTGTTTCTAGTTTTTTAGTAACCCAACGTTTCACACTTCTTAAGTGAGTCCATCATCAGGGGTAAATGCCAAATATTATTTGAAAATAATTGTGAGGATTAGGCAAAGGAATTTTTTTTACCTGAATAATCGCAATTTCTAAAAGAGGGTAGTGCTATTCATCAAGTCCCTTCCATGGTAGGACTGAATGTTTTTAAAAAGAGAGTCCATAAAGGTGAAATATGTTTTAGAAGAGAGAGGAATAGCCTATTCCAAGTTTTTTAGTGGTCCAACGTTTTAGACTTCTTAAGTGAGTCCATCATTAGGGGTAAACACCAAATATTATTCAAAAGTAATTCTAAGGATTAGGCCAAAGGAAAAAAATTTCCCTAGTTAATCGAAATTTCTCAAAGAGGGTAGCATTGTCCATCAAGTCGCTTCCATGGTAGGACTGAATGTTTTTAAAAAGAGAGCCCATATAGGCGAAATAGATTTGAAGAGAGAGGAATAACCTATTCCAAGTTTTTTAATAACCCAACGTTTCAAACTTCTTACGTGAGTCCATCATCAGGGGTAAACGCCAAATATTCTTTCAAAAAAATTGTGAGGATTAGGGAAAAGGAAAAGGTTTTGCCCTAGATAATCGCAATTTCTCAAAGAGGGTAGCATCATTCATTAATTCTATCAAGTCCCTTCCAGGTAGGACTGAATGTTTTAAAAATAGAGTCCATACCGCCGAAATAGATTTAAGAAGAGATAAGAATAGCTTGTTCCAAGATTTTTAGTAATTCAACATTTCTGACTTTGGCGAGTCCACTAACGTGGGGTAAATGCCAAATATTCTTTGAAAATAATCAGAGGATTAGGGGAAAAAGAAAATATGCCCTATAATCGCAATTTCTCAAAGAGGGTAGTGTTTTCCATTCACTTTCCACAGAGGACTGAATGTTTTTAAAAATAGAGTCCATACAGGCAAAATAGATTTTAGAAGAGAGAGGAATAGCCTATTCTGAGTTTTTTAGTAACCCAACATTTCACGCTTCTTAAGTGATTCCATCATCATGGGTAAACGCCAAATATTCTTTTAAAATAATTGTTAGGATTAGTGCGAAAGAAATTTTTTTCCCTAGATAATCGCAATTTCTCAAAGAGGGTAGCGCTGTCAATCAAGTCCCTTCTATGGTAGGACTGATTTTTTTTTTAAATAGAGTCTCTATAGGCAAAATAGATTTCAGAAGAGAGAAGAATAACATGTTTCGAGTTTTTTAGTAACCCAACGTTTAGACTTCTTAAGTGAGTCCATCATCAAGGGTAAACACGAAATATTATTTGAAAAAAATTGTGAGGATTAGGGCAAAGGAAAACAATTTCCTAGATAATCGCACTTCGAAGGAGGGTAGCATTGTCCATCAAGTCCCTTCCATGGTAGGACTGATTTTTTTAAAAAAGAGAGTCCATACAAAGCAATATATTTCGTAAGAGGGAGGAATAGCCTCCTGCTCCAAGCTTTTTTAGTAACCCATCGTTTACACTTCCTAAGTGAGTCCATCATCAAGCGTAAATGCCAAATGATCTTTTAAAATAATTGTGAGCATTGAAGACAAAGGAATTTTTTTCCATAGATAATCGCAACTTCTCAAAGAGAGTAGCGCCGTCAATCAAACTTTCGATGGTAGGATTGATTTTTTAAAATAGGGTCCATACCAATACCGTTAAACACCATGTTGAACACACACATGGTGTATGAGAAGAATAAACACACACACAAGAGACTCAACACACAATGAAGGACAAGCGTGAGGCTTTCTTATTTTCCATTATACAAAGATGTACATTTATAATACAATGGTGTGACTCTTGGTTTCATATTCCAAGGTCACTTTGACTCCATTGTGACTTTTCGCATTCCACACCTACCCATGTAGGATTAGGTGTTCCAACATCCCCCCTTAATCCGAAGGGGTATGTGTGAGTCCAAGAAAAGAGTTGTAATACAAATCTGCAAAGCATGCATGGCAGCACTTGGCTGAATCAACTCTCTGAAATGTTGGAAAAAAGAGGTGGTTTTAGGATGACCACAAACACTGGAACGCAAAACTTGTTGCAGTTCCCGGAACTCTTCCAAAACTGGCAAGAAGCTGAAGGCTTCTGCTAGAGGAATTGTCCCTCATAAAAAGGGAGACCTTCAACCTAAAAGAAGGGAGGTCTACTACCTGTGATGGTTTTAGGATTACCAACAACTCTGGAATGCTTGAAGCATTTCCTAGAACTCAACCAATGCTGGCAAGAAGCTGAAGGCTGCTAAGCTGAAGGCTTCTGCTAGAGGAAGTGTTCCTCATATATGAAAGGGAGACCTTCGACCTAAAAGAAGGGAGGTCTACTACCTGTGATGGTTTTAGGTTATCCACCAACCAAAGATTATGGTTTAAGGTTGTCCACCAACCGAAGGCATGCTCATGGGCATCCGTGTCTCTGGCTACATCTCTGAATCTGGAATGACGAATTGTGGCTCAGGCTCGCTTGAACTGCTGGCTACAACTCTGAACATGGAATGAGAGATTGTGTCTCAGGCTCGCTTGATCTGTCATCGAAGCTTGTACATGACCACCATTTTCCCCCCTGTCAGGGACAAGGTGAGATGATGGCGAAAACTCAACTGCAAGTTTGTTCAATATCCGTGAACAAGTTCTATGTGTTGTAAACATCTTCTTGGCTGTTGATGCCCATTGCCAAGAAGCGATCCATCCAAGATGAATCTTGGTTCTTGCAGGAGGCTTGTGTCTGAAGCATCTGTCTGAAGAATGAGTGTGCCGACCACAATGCTTGCATGGATGAAGATCAAAACAGTGATCTTTCATATGGCCAACTCGATCACAGTGTTGGCATTTCTCAATCTGTTGTGGAAGTGGAGCATGATCTGGAACAGCTGCAGGTGAACTGTCATACAGGAATCCGGCACTCTGAAATATGATGGGCTTGGTGTAGTCTGGAATATGAAAGGTCACATCCTTGTCATATCCAAGACCAGTTCTATGCTTGTTGTGGACAAGCTCTTCCCAAGGTCTGATGATGGGCTTGAGAAGTGCAGGCTGAGCTGCTGCATCTGCATGTAAATCTGCTCTTGTACAAGGAACTGAATGTGGATCAACTGCAACTTTATCTTCTTTCTTCTGATGAGAGTCCTTCACAATCTTCTGAATAGAAATAGGTTCAGAATGGTGACTGTTTTTCTGAAGTTCATCTTGTTGGAGCTGAGATTCCAACTGCAAAAACTCAATCTTTTCTTGTGCATCTTGTAAACAAGTCTGAATATTACAAAGATAATTCTTGCTCATTTTTACCATATCATGAACACTGGAATGAATGAGGTTATTCAAAAAATCTAATGCCTCATTGATTTTATCCATTTTCAACAACTTAGGCTCAAAATAAATGAAAGGGTGTTGGCTTCAACCGAAAATGCACCCATTTACAATGTGATGCAACCTGCTTTAAGAAATACAAATGACTCAAGAGAACTTCCAACTATGGAAATTTCAAAGTACAAAATTTGCTTCTCAAATGATGGAGAGCAATCAACAATTTTTCAACAACTCAAGTATTGATTGCAACTATGAAGAAGCAATGTCTACTCACAATACAATGTCAATGCAATACAATATCTCTGCAAAATATTTTGTAGATGTGCAGCTAAAAACACTGTGCAAGAGGCTTTTAAGGCAGCTGAATTTTCCTTCAAAGAGTTGTTTTGCACCAATAAAAACTCGTCTTCAAATGTCAATTTCTTAAAAAAATCACCCTTATGCCACAAATCACACAATGTCAAATCTGCAATTTTCTCTATGTATTCATTCCATCTGCTCACATGTCATTTCCTCTTTTTCTGCTGTTCATATTCTCTTTCCTCTCTCTCTCTCTGTGCTGTTTTTTTTTTTAATTAATTAAAAATTAATTGAAAATGGAAATTAATTAAGAATGGAGGTAATTTAAAAGGGGAGGGAAATTAAAATGGGTGGGAAAGTATGGAGTTTAAAACTACGGGATTTTTTTATTTTATTTTTAAATAATTTATGGAGAGAATTTTATAAAAATGGGAGGGGGTTTGACTATAGAAAATAAAATTTAAAAGTTGGGGGCGGTATTTAAAAATGATTTTAAAAAAATAAAAAAAATAAGGAGGTGTGAGGGCCGTGGGCGGGAAAGGTCGAGCGGCCAAACGAGGGAGGGGAGGCTTTGCAGGTGGGGAAGGAGGGTGTGTGAGATGAAACACCAAGTGCGAGCAGGGAGGGCGGGGATTAGGGAGCCGCGGGAGGATAGAGGCGCAGGGCCGAGTGAAGAGGGGATGGCGTAGTGAGGGGGCGACCGTGAGGGGGAGGGTAGGTCGTGGAGCAATAAGGGGTTGCAGTTGTAGAGTGTAGGGGAGTCAAGATGGAAGGGTGCGGCGGCAGGGAGGTAACGCAGGTTGGAGGGGTGTAGCAATGACGTAGAGTAGTAGGGGGCGCGTGGTTTACACAGAGGGTGAGGGCGTAGATTTAGGGAGCTCGTTGAGGGAGTTAGGGGTGAGCGTTGAGGGAGCTCGGGGTTGCGTGCTGGGTTTGGTGAGAGGAGAGGGGCCAAAGGCCATGAGGAGGTAGGCTGGGTTGGGGCGGAGTGTAGGTGTCGTGGGAATGTGAGGGGGTTAGATATGGCATGGGGAAATTAAGGGGAGTGTTGTCGTGAGGTTGAGTGATAGGGCGGTGAGGCGTAGGTTTAGGGCGTATAGTTGCAGGAATTCTTTTTTTTTTTCTATTTTTTATTTTTTCTAATTTAAACAACAGAGTAGAATAAAGACTTTAAAATAGCAGCAGATTTCTTTTTTTTTTTCTAAATACTCAGCAGAACTTGTAGACTTGGAAGTAGCAGGAGAATAATTTTTTTCTTTTTCTTTCAACAACAGAGAATGGTGAAATTTTCAGTAGAAAAATCCAGAAATTTTTCCATAAACCCACTTTGAACAATTTTCTAGCAGCTCTTTCATGTAGAAATTAAAAATACTCAGAAATATTTTCCACTAAAAAACTCATAAACTTCTTCAGAAATCAACTTTAAACAATTTTTCCAACAACTCTCCAAAATGCAGAATTTAATGGGCAGAAATTGCAGGAAGAAATCAACCTTCAGATGTGCAGTGCTGCTCTTCTTCAAAACCACTTCTGCTCCTCTTCAAAACAAATTCTGAATGTTTCTCTTCTCCAAGACAAAATTTCTGAATGCGGCAAAATGACTGCTGCAAAAACTCTCTAAATGCTGCAAAAATGTCAAGAATTTTGCACATATTCACACGCCATAAACACAAATGGCTCACTCAAATTGGAGCAGGGCCAGCAATCACTCGCTCTAATACCATGTTAAACACCATGTTGAACACACACATGGTGTATGAGAAGGATGAACACACACACACACAAGATACTCAATACACAATGAAAGATAAGCGTGAGGCTTTCTTCTTTTTCCATTATACATGATTTACATTTATACTACAATGGTGTGACTCTTGGTTTCACATTCCAAGGTCACTTGGACTCCATTGTGACTTTTCGCATTCCACACCTACCCATATAGGATTAGGTGTTCCAACACATACAAGCGAAATAGATTTCAATAGAGAGAAGAATAACCTGTTTCGAGCTTTTTAGTAACCCAACGTTTCAGAATTCTTAAGTGAGTCCATCATCAATGGTAAATTTCAAATATTCTCTGAAAAGTATTGTGAGGATTAGGGTAAAGGAAAATTTTTTCCCTAGATAATAGCAATTTCTCAAAGAGGGTAACACTATCCATCAAGTCCCTTCGGTGGTAGGACTGAATGTTTTTAAAAAGAGATTCCATACACGTGAAATAGATTTCAAAAGAGATTGTAATAGCCTATTTCGAGTTTTTTACTAACCCATCATTTTGAACTTGTTAAGTGAGTCCATCATTAGTGGTAAATACTAAATATTCTTTGAAAAGAATTGTGAGGATTAGGGAAAAGTAAATTATTTTCCCTAGATAATCTCAATTTCTCAAAGAGGGTAGCATTTTTCGTCAAGTCCCTTCCATGGTAGGACTGAATGTTTTTAAAAAGAGAGTCAATACAGGTGAAATAGATTTTAGAAGACAGAGGAATATCCTCTTCTGTGTTTTTTAGTAATCCAACATTTCAGACTTCTTAATTTAATACATCATCAGGGGTAAACACCAAATATAATTTGAAAAGAATTGTGAGGATTAGGGCAACGGAAAACATTTTCCCTGGATAATCTCAATTTCTCAAAAAGGGTAGTTTTGTCCATCAAGTACCTTCCATGGTAGAACTGAACGTTTTTAGAAAGAGAGTCCATACAGGTGAAATATATTTCAAAAGAGGGAGGAATAGCCCGTTCTAAGTTTTTCAGCAACCCAAAGTTTTATAACTCTTAACTAGTCCATCATGAGGGGTAAACACAAAATACTCTTTGAAACTAATTATGAGGATTAGGGAAAATGATTTTTTTTTCCCTAGATAATCGCAATTTGTAAAAGAGGGTGGCGCTATCCATCAAGCCCCTTCCATTGTAGGACTGAATGTTTTTAAAAAGGGAGTCCATACAGGCGACATAGATTTCAGAAGAGAGATGAATAACTTGTTCCAAGTTTTTTAATGACCCAATGTTTTAGACTTCTTAAGTGAGTCCAACATCAAGTGTAAACGCCAAATATTATTTGAAAATTATTATGAGAATTAGGGCAAAGGAAAATCTTTTCCCTAGATAATCGCAATTTTTCAAAGAGGGTAGCAATGTCCATCAAGTCACTTCCATGGTAGGACTGAATGTTTTTAAAAAGAGAGTCCATACAAGCGAAATCGATTTCAGAAGAGAGAAGAATAGCCTATTTTACATTTTTTTAGTAACCCAACGTTTCATAATTCGCAATTGAGTCCATCATCAGGGGCAAACGCCAAATATTATTTGAAAAGAATTGTGAGGATTAGGGCAAAGGAAACATTTTTCCCTAGATAACCGTAATTTCTCAAAGAGGGTAGCGTTGTCCATCAAGTCCTTTCCATGGTATAAATGAATGTTTTTAAAAAGAGAGTCCATACAGGAGAAATAGATTTCAGAAGAGAGAGGAATAGCGTATTCTGAGATTTTTAGTAACCCAACATTTCAGACATGTTAAGTGAGTCCATCATCAGGGGTAATCGCCAAATATTATTTGAAAAGAATTGTGAGGATTAGGGAAAAGGAAAATTTTTGCCCTAGATACTCGCAATTTCTCAAAGAGGGTAGCATTTTCCATCAAGTCCCTTCCATGGTAGGATTGAATGTTTTTAAAAAGAAAGTCCATATAGGTGAAATAGATTTCAGAAGAGAGAGGAATAGCATGTTCCGAGTTTTTTAGTAACCAAAAGTTTCAGACTTCTTAAGTGACTGCATTATCAGGGGTAAATGCCAAATATTCATTGAAAATAATTGTGAGGATTAGGGCAAAGGAAAAATTTTTCCCTACATAATCGCAATTTCTCAAAGAGGGTATCATTTTCCATCAAGTCCTTTTCATGGTAGGAGAGAATTTTTTTAAAAAGAGAGTCCATACAGGTGAAATAGATTTCAGAAGGGAGAGGAATAGCCTATTCCGAGTTTTTTAGTAACCCAACATTTGAGACTTCTTAAGTGAGTACATTATCAGTGGTAAACGCCAAATATTCTTTGAAAATAATTGTGAGGATTAGGGCAAAGTAAAAATATTTCCTTAGATAATCAAAATTTCTTAAATAGGGTAGCGCTATCCATCAAGTCCCTTCCATGGTAAGACTGAATGTGTTTAAAAGGAGAGTCCATACAGGCAACATAGATTTCAGAGGAGAGAGAAAGAGCCTGTTCTGCTTTTTCTAGTAACCCAATGTTTTGGACTTCTTAAGCGAGTCCATCATCAGGGGTAAATGCCAAATATTCCTTGAAAATAATTGTGAGGATTAGAGCAAAGGAAAAATGTTGCCCTAGATAATCTCAATTCCTCAAAGAGGGTAGCGATGTCCATCAAGTCCCTTCCATGGTAGGACTGAATGTTTTTAAAAAGAGATTCCATACATACGAAATAGATTTTAGAAGAGAGAGGAATAGCATGTTCCGAGTCTTTTAGTAACCCAACGATTCAGACTTCTTTAGTGAGTCCATCATCAAGGATAAACGCCAAATATTCTTTGAAAAAAATTGTGAGGATTAGGGCAAAGGAAAACGTTTTCCCTAGATAATCGCAATTTCTCAAAGAGGGTAGCGCTATCCATCAAGTCCCTTCCATGGTAGAACTGAATGTTTTTAGAAACAGAGTCCATAGAGGTGAAATATATTTTAGAAGAGAGAGGAATAACCTGGTCCAAGTTTTTTAGTTACCCAACGTTCCAGACTTCCAAAGTGAGTACATCATCAGGGGTAAACACCAAATATTCTTTGAAAATAATTGAGAGGATTAGGCCAAAGGAAATTTTTTTCCCTAGATAATCGTAATTTCTCAGAGAGGGTAGTGCTATCCATCAAGCCCCTTCCATGGCAGGACTGAATGTTTTTAAAAAGAGAGTTCACACAGGCGAAATAGATTTCAGAAGAGAGAAGAATAGCCTATTTTGAGTTTTTTAGTGACCCAACATTTCAGAATTCTTGAGTGAGTGCATCATCAGGGGTAAAATCCAAATATTATTAGAAAATAATTGTGAGGATTAGGGAAAAGGAAAACATTTTCCCCAGATAATTGAAATTTCTCAAAGAGGGTAGCATTTTCCATCAAGTTGCTTCCATGGTGGGACTGAATGTTTTTAAAAAGAAAGTCCATATAGGCGAAATAGATTTCAGAAGAGAGAGGAATAGCTTAAGTTGACTATTGTCGAGCCTTGGGGAGAGGAAATTGTAACAAAGAATAATTTCCATTCCTTAGGGCGTGGGGTATATTTAGTCTCAGGCTACTAGAAAGGACTAGCAACTGTGTTTGGTCCTACCATGTAACCCTTTATTTTCCACAAAAATAAAGTCACACATAATGCTCCATGACCAAGAGAATAAAATAACTGTGGGATTATACAAATAAATACTCGTAATTTCACTAAGCCTCTTAAGAGAATCATAAACTAAAATAACATAACTAAACTGCAATACACTATTTCCTTACAAATATGAAAAATGGAAGAAAGAAAATACACATGAAACCATGTTACAATGATCTAAATAATTCATTGTAAATAAGCTCAACTCACTATCAAGGTCATCAACTTGAAGTGTATTTCTTTTTAAAGAATATATATATATATATATCTATGTGTGTGTGTGTGTGTGTGTGTGTGTCTAAAAAGCCATGATTTTGGCCTAGGGTTCTAGAGATAGATAGGGGAGGCCATTAAATTAACAAGTGATGACAATCCTCCGAACATCTATACCTTTGAGACTAGTGTCGAAAAAAAAAGGTGTATAGATGCAGAATCAACGCAAGTTAATCTACATTTCATAAAAATATAGTAAGACAGAACATGATATCTATATAAATCACTTGTAAATGTTGCGAAGGATATAATCATAGCTTTCGATGACGGAAAAACCATTTAAGTGTAAGAAATCTAAACCTACAAGAAGGTCAGAAAGGATTTGTTATTTCTTGAGAGAAGGGTGCTTCGAGATACAAAAAAATAATAATAGAGATAACCAAGATCAAACCGACTAGAAGAATTTTCCCCTAAAACTCCTTTGAGTATTAGTAAAAGGAAACTAGGTCTGTGACGTTTCACCTCCAATTTGGTATTTTGAAATCCTACCAAGAAAGAAATTTATTTATCAGAAGAAGCATTAAAAAAAGGGCGAAAGAAGGGTGAGCAACCATTTAAAGAAAATATTGATATTAAATATGAAATTTACATGCATAACAACTCTGAAAAATAAAACTATATGATGACGAGATGAGTCAGTTTGGGTCACATAGCTTGAGCTGGAGGAACCCGAGTGTGAATAAGTGAGGCAGATGATGGGGAGGTTAGGGAACGGTTACCCTAACCATCCTTTGCATGATATCAGCCATGTGATTAGGAACTCTGAGATCTAGGATGGTAGATCATTCACCTGTCGTCATCCAAGCCTCCTTGTCAGATTAAGAATGAGAGATGTGGGTCTTGATGCCTTCGTGATTGTTCATATCATTAACCATTACTCCTAGTAACTAACTCATTAAGGTGATAAGTTTTCTATGATGGTGGTTAGGTCATTATTTTGTACTATTGCAAACTTCACTGAAATTTTAATCAACCATGGTTCCTTTCAATTTATGCTAATTTATCTTAACCATATAAAAACCTCGGGGATTGAATTAATTTCTATGCTAAGTGAAAACAGATAAAATATACATTAGCTGGGTGAAAGAGAATTTTTGTGTGTGTGTATGTTATGAAGGTTACATCATATTAATCTATACGTACTTGTACTTATATTCAACTATATATCAAATATTCCTAAACCTTATCCATTACATATAACCCTATACCTTATCATCATCAGATCCATTTTTGCATCTAGAGGTGTGTATATTTTGGAATCATATTTCCAAATTTTTTGTTTAGTTATCAATAATAATTAGCTGGAAATATGTATTTAAACTCTATGGAATATCTTATAATACTCATAGTAGTATACACAAATCAAATCTTGAGATTTATCTTCAATGGAGTTATGGATTTTTTTGACATTTTAATTAAATTGATTAATTAAAAAATGTTGTATGAACAACTATCATATGAAGTGATTTATGCTTGTTTAGGCATGTGTTATTGACAGGTCATGGTATTGGTCCATGGTATTGTAACAGACTCTATGTATAGATTAATAATATGGATATTAAAATGAGTGTCAATCTCCATGGTCAATAATGTTGTTCCATACTATTTTAAATGTATATATGTTTAACTTATATATCAATTTTTTAATGATAATAAAATAACTTAAAATAAAATGATAATTTAGTTAATTTTTTTTAGTTTTTTAATTTAAACAGTTTAAAACAGATAAAATAAATTCCTTGAAGCCATTTGAAATATTGTTTCCCTAATAATATTATCATTCACATATGATACAAACGTTCTCCACAACATAACTAATATGCATGTCAAGGTCATTCTTTTACACCAACTTTTTGTTTTCACCTTAGATGCATATTTAAAATTTTGATACATGTCACACAAATTTGAAAGGGAAAAACTTATGCCATTCAAGTTTATAAATTTATTTCAATTTTATTATGTCACTACCAGTGAAATATACCTTTTAGGTTTAGGCATTAATTTGAGGTGGATACACAAATATTTTGTGAGTATCTAATGTTAAAATTTGTTTCCCAAGGTGTTGATGTCATCGTGCAACCACCACTAGGGTGACAACCCCAAGTGAGGATCTCAGTACCTTCCTTATATCATGAAAAACTTCAAAATCAACTATGTTTGATGGCATTCATAATTTCAACTAAGGCTTTGCATTAAACACTCGAAATATTGGTTTTTACCTCGAAACTAAATCACCATCTTCCACCATTTTGTGTTTGTAGGTATGCACTGGTTTACAAATTGTAGGTGACCCTCCTTAGAGTACTTTATAGGATATTCCCATGACTTGGAAGCCTATCTCCAATCTTGAAGTTAGCCTTATTTTAAATTATTGTTTAACAGAGATGAGTACTTGAGGGAAAAAAGTGAACCATTTGCATTCCTAAGAGAAGATATTGAAGAAGAAACATGGTTTTTGATGTGATACAAAATGCAAATTTGCAAGAGATTCATGTTGGTTCTTCTCCATCTAGGAATTTTATGGTAGATGAAAGAGAGACGTCTATAGGGGAGAAGAAAGTATAGGTAAGCACTATGTCATTAAAAAGGTCTAGCACTAGCAGTGTCATTAAAAGGTCCCGTGACCACTGGTAAGTGCCAAGCTCTGTGGAACAAAGGTACATTAATTTTTCTGTATGATATTGTGGGAGTTTTCTTTAATATTTTTCCCTGTGCTTCTGCATTTTGCAATTTTTCTCAAGAATTATATCAAGAAATGGAAAAAATAAAGGATTTTTGGTGAAGCAGAGAAATTAAATGAATTTTATATACGTAGTGGAGGAATTTTACTAGAACTGGAAGAACCAAGTGAGCTAATATAACGAATTTATAACTTGGAAGAATTTCCTTGAAAGTGTGGGAAATTTTATGTTTTTCTTGTAGGTTCTGCTAATTCGGCTTTTAAAAAAGAATATATGCAATATAGTTGATTATTTTGAGATAATATTCATGAATTTAGGGAACAAGCCCTATTGAGTACAAATTATTATTTTGAAATAATTTTTATCAAGTGAAGAATGTTTGTTGATTCAATTGATTATTTTAAGCTAAAATGTCATGAATTTAAGAAACAATCTATGGTCAACACATATGATTGTGTTTAAGGGAGAACCTATGTTGATAAAAGCTCACTATTTTTGTGATAATTTTCATGATATTAAGGAATAATATATGTTGAGTACTAGGGATTTAGGGATTCTATTTCAGTTGGAATTGAAGAATTTGATGTACTCTCGAAATTATTAGAAAACTCTTTGGTGGATTTTTGTTCGAGAGGGGTTTTCCACCCAAAATTTCTTGTTTGTATTATATACTTCTAATTTATATTTTTGAATTGATTTTCCAGATTAATTAATTCTATGAAAGATATTAATAAGTTATTAATTTATAATAAATATTAATTCACCCCCCTCTCATTATTTCCAACAATTGGTATCAGATAAAGTCACTGTATAATAAGTCTAACTACTAAATGGATTTTTTTTTAAAAGAGTGTCCATCCAGGCGAAATAGATTTCAAAAGAGAGAGGAATAGCCTGTTCTGAGTTTTTTAGTAACCCAATGTTTCGGACTTCTTAGGTGAGTCCATCATCAGGAGTAAACACAAAATATTCTTTGAAAATAATTGTGAGGATTAGGGCAAAGGAAAAGGTTTTCCCTACATAATCGCAATTTCTCAAAGAGGGTAGCACTGTCCATCAAGTCCCTTCCATGGTAGGAATGAATGTTTTTAAAAAGGGAGTCCATATAGGCGAAATAGATTTCAGAAGAGAGAGGAATAGCTTGTTCTGAGTTTTTTAGTAACTCAATGTTTTGGACTTGTTAAGTGAGTCCATCATCAGGGATACATGCCAAATATTCTTTGAAAAAAATTATGAGGATTAGGGGAAAGGAAAATTCTTTCCCTATATAATCGTAATTTCTCAAAGAGGGTAGCGTTGTCCATCAAATACCTTCCATGGTAGGACTGAATGTTTTTAAAAAGAGTGTCCATACATGCAAAATAGATTTCAGAAGAGAGAGGAATACCCTGTTCCGAGTTCTTTAGTAACACAATGTTTCAGACTTCTTAAGTGATTCCATCTTCAGGGGTAAATGCCAAATATTTTTTGAACAAAATTGTGAGGATTAGGGCAAAGGAAAAATTTTTTCCCTAGGTAACCGCAATTTCTCAAACAGGGTAGCATTGCCCATCAATTAACTTCCATGGTAGGACTAAATGTTTTTAAAAAGAGATTCCATACAGGTGAAATAGATTTCAAAAGAGAGAGAAATAGCTTGTTTCCATTTTTAGTAACCCAAAGTTTCAGACTTCTTAAGTGAGTCCATCATCAAGGGTAAATGCCAAATATTCTTTGAAAAGAAATGTGAAAATTGGGGCAAAGGAAAAAATTTTCCCTACATAATCACAATTTCTCAAAGAGGGTAGCACTATACATCAAGTCCCTTCCATGGTAGGCCTGAATGGTTTTAAAAAGAGAGTCCATACAGGTGAAATAGATTTCATAAGAGAGAGGAATAGCCTGTTTCGAGTTTTTTAGTAACTCAACATTTCAGACCTCTTAAGTGAGTCCATCATTAGGAATAAACGCCAAATATTATTTGAAAATAATTGTGAGGATCAGGGAAAAGGAATTTTTTTACCCTAGATAATCACAATTTCTCAAGAGGGTAGTGTTGTCCATCAAGTCCCTTCCATAGTAGGACTGCATGTTTTTAAAGAGAGAGTCGATACAGGCATAATATATTTCAAAAGAGAAAGGAATAGCCTGTTTGGAATTTTTTAGTAACCCAACATTTTATACTTCTTATGTGAGTACATCATCAGGGGTAAATGCCAAATATTCTTTGAAAAGAATTATGAGGATTAGGTCAAAGGAAAATATTTGCCTTAGATAATCGCAATTTGTCAAAGAGGATAGTGTTGTCCATCAAGTCCCTTCTATGGTTGAACTGAATGTTTTTAGAAATAGAGTCCATACAGGTGAAGTATATTTTAGAAGAGAGAGGAATACCATGTTCTGAGTTTTTTAGTAACCCAAAGGAATTCTCAAGTGAGTCCATCATCAGGGGTAAACGCCAAATATTCTTTGAAAATAATTGTGAGAATTAGCGCAAAGGAAAAAAATTTCCCTAGATAATTGCAATTTCTCAAAGAGTGTAGCGCTGTCCATCAAGTCCCTTCCATGGTAGGACTGAATATTTTTGAAATGAGAGTCCATACAAGTGAAATAGATTTCAGAAGAGAGAGGAATAGCCTGTTCCGAGTTTTTTAGTAACCCAACTTTTTGGACTACTTAAGTGAGTCCATCATCAGGGGTAAACGCCAAATATTCTTTCAAAAAAATTGTGAGGATTAGGGCAAAGGAAAATCTTTACCCTAGATAATCGCAATTTCTCAAAGAGGGTAGCGTTGTCCATCAAGTCACTTCCATGGTAGGACTGAATGTTTTTAAAAAGAGAGTCCATACAGGAAAACTAGATTTCAGAAGGGAGAGGAATAGCTTGTTCCGATTTTTTTAGTAACCAAAATTTTCAGACTTCTTAAGTGAGTCCATCATCAATGGTAAATGCCAAATATTCTTTGAAAATAATTGTGAGGATTAGGGCAAAGGAAAATTTTTTCCCTAGATAGTCGCAATTTCTCAAAGAGGGTAGCACTATCCATCAAGTCCCTTCCATGGTGGGACTAAATGTTTTTAAGAAGAGAGTCTATACAAGTGAAATAGATTTTAGAAGAGAGAGGAATAGCCTGTTTTGATTTTTTAGTAACCCAACGTTTCAAACTTCTTAAGTGAGTCCATCATCAGGGGTAAACGCTAAATATTCTTTGAAAAGAATTGTGAGGATTAGGGAAAAGGAAATTTTTTTCCCTAGGTAATCACATTCTCTCAAAGAGAGTAGTGTTTTCCATCAATTCCCTTCCATAGTAGGACTTAATGTTTTTAAAAAGAGAGTCCATACAAGCGAAATAGATTTCAGAAGGGAGATGAATAGCCTATTTTGAATTTTTTAGTAACCCAACATTTCAGACTTCTTATGTGAGTACATCACCAGCTGTAAATGCCAAATATTATTTGAGAAGAATTGTAAGGATTAGGGAAAAGGAAAATATTCGCCTTAGATAATCGCAATTTCTCAAAGAGGATATCGTTGTTCATCAATTCCCTTCCATGGTTGAACTAACTTTTTTTAGAAAGAGAGTGCATACAAGTGAAATATATTTTAGAAGAGAGAGGAATAGCCTGTACCAAATTTTTTAGTAACCCAACGCTTAAAACTCCTTAAGTTAGTCCATCATCAGGGGTAAATGCCAAATATTCTTTGAAAATAGTTGTGAGGATTAGTGCAACGAAATTTTTTTTCTCTAGATAATCGAAATTTCTCAAAGAGGGTAGCACAATCCATCAAGTCCCTTTCATGGTAGGAATGAATGTTTTTAAAAAGAGAGTACATACAGGCGAAATAGATTTCAAAAGAGAGAGGAATATCCTGCTCCAAAATTTTTATTGACCCAACATTTCAGACTTCTTAAGTGATTCCATCATTAGGGGTAAACACCAAATATTATTTGAAAATAATTGTGAGGATTAGGATAAAGGAAATTTTTTTCCCTAGATAATCGTAATTTCTCAAAGAGGGTAGCATTTTCCATGAAGTCGCTTCCATGGTACGACTGAATGTTTTTAAAAAGATAGTCCATACAAGCGAAATAGATTTTATAAGAGAGAGGAATAGCCTATTCCATGTTTTTTAGTAACGCAACATTTCAGACTTCCTAAGTGAGTCCATCATTAGTGTTAAACGCTAAATAAACTTTGAAAATAATTGTGAGGATTAGGGAAAAGGAAAAAAAATTCCCTAGATAATCGCAATTTCTCAAAGAGGGTAGCATTGTCCATCAACTCCCTTCCATGGTAGGACTCAATGTTTTCAAAAATAGAGTCCATACAGGTGAAATAGATTTTAGAAGGCAGACAAATAGCCTGTTCCAAGATTTTTAGTAACCCAACTTTTGAGACTTCTTAATTGAGTCCATCGTCAAGGGTAAATGACAAATATTCTTTGAAAAGAATTTTGAGGATTAGGGCAAAGGAAAATTTTTGCCCTAGATACTCGCAATTTCTGGAAAGAGGGTAGCATTGTCCATTAAGTCCTTCCATGGTAGCACTGAATGTTTTTAAAAAGAGAGTTCATACAAGCGAAATAGATTTCAGACGGGAGAGGAATAGCCTACTCTGAGTTATTTAGCAACCTAATGTTTCAGACTTCTTAAGTGAGTCCATCATAAGAGATAAATGCCAAATATTCATTGAAAAGAATTGAGAGGATTAGCGTGAAGGAAATGTTTTGCCCTAGATAATCACAATTTCTCAAACAAGGTAGCGTTGTCCATCAAGTCCCTTCCATGGTAGGATTTAATTTTTTTACAAAGAGAGTCCATACAGGCTAAATAGATTTCATAAGGGAGAGGAATAACTTGTTCTGAGTTTTCTAGTAACCTAACCTTTCAGACTTCTTAAGTGAGTCCATCATCAGGGGTAAACACCAAATATTCTTTGAAAATAATTTTGAGGATTAGGGCGAAGTAAAAATTTTTCCCTATATAATTGCAATTTCTTAAATAGGGTAGCACTATCCATCAAGTCCCTTCCATGGTAAGACTGAATGTGTTTAAAAATAGTTTCCATACAGGCGAAATAGATTTCAGAAGAGAGAGAAGAAATAGCCTCTTCTGAGTTTTTTAGTAACCAAACGTTTCAGAATTCTTAAGTGAGTCCATCATCTCAGGTAAACACCAAATATTCTTTGAAAATAATTGTTAGGATTAGGGAAAAGGAAAAAAATTTCCCTAGATAATCGCTATTTCTCAAAGAGGGTAGCACTGTGCATCAAGTCCCTTCCATGGTAGGACTGAATATTTTTGAAATGAGAGTCCATACAGGTGAAATAGATTTTGGAAGAGAGAGGAATAGCATGTTCCGAGTTTTTCAGTAACCCAACTTTTCAAACTTCTTAAGTGAGTCCATCATCACAAGTAGACGCAAAATATTCTTTGAAAAAAATTGTAAGGATTAGGGCAAAGGAAAAGCTTTTCCCTAGATAATCACAATTTCTCAAAGAGGGTAGCATTGTCCATTAAGTCCCTTCCATGGTAGGACTGAATGTTTTTAAAAAGAGAGTCCATACAGGAGAAATAGATTTAAGAAGAGAAAGGAACAACTTGTTCTTATTTTTTAGTAACCCAACTTTTCAGAATTCTTAAGTGAATCCATCATCAGTGGTAAATGCCAAATATTCTTTGCAAAGAATTGTGAATATTAGGGCAAAGGAAAATTTTTTCCCTAGATAATCGAAATTTCTCAAAGAGGGTAGCGCTACCCATCAAGTCCCTTCCATGGTTGAACTGAATGTTTTTAGAAAGAGAGTCCATACAGGTAAAATACATTTTAGAAGAGATAGTAATAGCCTGGTTTAAGTTTTTTAGTAACCCAACATTTCGGGCTTCTTAAGTGAGTCCATCATCAAGGGTAAATTCCAAATATTCTTTGAAAAGAATTTTGAGGATTAGGGAAAAGGAAAAAATTTTCCCTAGATAATCGCAATTTCTCAAAGAGGGTAGTGTTTTCCATCAAGTCCCTTCCATGGTAGGACTAAATGTTTTTAAAAAGAGATTCCATACAGGCGAATAGATTTCAGAAGAGATATGAATAACATGTATTTAGTTTTTTAGTAACCTAACGTATTAGACATCTTAAGTGAGTACATCAGCAGGGGTAAATGCTAAATATTATTTGAAAAGAATTGTGAGGATTAGGGAAAATGAAAATATTTTCCCTAGATAATCGCAATTTCTCAAAGAGGGTAGCGTTGTCCATCAAGTCCATTCCATAGTTGAACTGAATGTTTTTAGAAAGAGAGTCCATACAAGTAAAATAAATTTTATAAGAGAGAGGAATAACCTGTTTCTAGTTTTTTAGTAACCCAACGTTTCACACTTCTTAAGTGAGTCCATCATCAGGGGTAAATGCCAAATATTCTTTCAAAATAATTGTGAGGATTAGGCAAAGGATTTTTTTTTACCTAGATAATCACAAATTCTAAAACAGGGTAGTGCTATTCATCAAGTCCCTTCAATGGTAGGACTGAATGTTTTTAAAAAGAGAGTCCATAAAGGTGAAATATGTTTCAGAAGAGAGAGGAATAGCCTGTTCCAAGTTTTTTAGTGGCCCAACATTTTAGACTTCTTAAGTGAGTCCATCATCAGGGGTAAACGCCAAATATTATCCGAAAGTAATTCTAAGGATTACGCCAAAGGAAAAAAATTTCCCTAGTTAATCGCAATTTCTCAAAGAGGGTAGCATTGTCCATCAAGTTGCTTCCATGGTAGAACTGGATTTTTTTTAAAAGAGAGCCCATACAAGCGAAGTAGATTTCAGAAGAGAGAGGAATAGCCTATTTTGTGTTTTTAAATAACTCAATGTCTCAGACTTCCTAAGTGAGTCCATCATCAGGGGTAAACGCCAAATAATATTTGAAAATAATTGTGGGGATTAGGGCAAAGGAAATTTTTTTCGCTAGATAATCACAATTTCTCAAAGATGGTAGCATTTTCCATCAAGTCCCTTCCATGGTAGGACTAAATGTTTTTAAAAATAGAGTCCATACCGCTGAAATAGATTTAAGAAGAGAGAGGAATAGCTTGTTCCAATATTTTTAGTAATTGAACATTTCAGACTTCTTAAGTGAGTCCATCATTAGGGGTAAATGCCAAATATTCTTTGAAAATCATTGTGAGGATTAGGGAAAAGGAAAATTTCTGCCCTAGATAATCACAATTTCTCAAAGAGGGTAGTGTTTTCCATCAACTCCCTTCCATGGTAGGACTGAATATTTTTAAAAAGAGAGTCCATACAAGAGAAATAGATTCAGAAGAGGGAGGAATAGCCTGTTACGATTTTTTTAGTAACCCAATCTTTTCGACTTCTTAAGTGAGTCCATCATCAGGGGTAAACACCAAATATTCATTGAAAATAATTGTGAGGATCAGGGCAAAGGAAAATTTTTTCCTTAGATAATCGCAATTTCTCAAAGAGGGTAGCATTGTCCATCAAGGCCCTTCCATGGTAGGACTGATTTTTTTTAAAAGAAGAATCCATACAGGCGAAATAGATTTTAAAAGAGAGAGGGATAGGCTATTCCAATTTTTTTAGTAACCCAACATTTTGAAATTCTTAAGTGAGTCCATCATCAGGGGTAAACGCAAAATATTCTTTGAAAAAAATTGTGAGAATTAGGGAAAAGGAAAAAAATTTCCCTAGATAATCGCAATTTCTGAAGGAGGGTAGCATTTTCCATCAAGTCCCTTCCATGGTAGGACTGATTTTTTTTAAAAAGAGAGTCCATACAGGCGAAATATATTTCAGAAGAGGGAGGAATAGCCTGTTCCAAGTTTTTTAGTAACCCATCGTTTACACTTCCTAAGTGAGTCCATCATCAAGGGTAAATGCCAAATATTCGTTTAAAATAATTGTGAGCATTAGCACAGAGGAAATTTTTTTCCATAGATAATCGCAATTTCTCAAAGAGAGTAGCGCTATCAATCAAGTCCCTTCCATGGTAGGACTGATTTTTTTTTAAAATAGGGTCCATACAAGTGAAATAGATTTCAATAGAGAGAAGAATAACCTGTTTCGAGCTTTTTAGTAACCCAACGTTTTAGACTTCTTAAGTGAGTCCATCATCAATGGTAAATTGCAAATATTCTCTGAAAAGGATTGTGAGGATTAGGGCAAAGGAAAATTTTTTCCCTAGATAATAGCAATTTATCAAAGAGGGTGATGCTATACATCAAGTCCCTTCGGTGGTAGGACTGAATGTTTTTAAAAAGAGAGTCCATACACACGAAATAGATTTCAGAAGAGAGAGTAATAGCCTATTTCGGGTTTTTTACTAACCCGTCATTTTGAACTTGTTAAGTGAGTCCATCATTAGTGGTAAACACTAAATATTCTTTGAAAAGAATTGTGAGGATTAGGGAAAAGTAAAATATTTTCCCTAGATAATCGCAATTTCTCAAAGAGAGTAGCGTTGTTCGTCAAGTCCCTTCCATTGTAGGACTGAATGTTTTTAAAAAGAGATTGGATACAGGTGAAATAGATTTTAGAAGACAGAGGAATAGCCCCTTCTGCGTTTTTTAGTAATCCAACACTTTAGACTTTTTAATTGAATACATCATCAGGGGTAAACGCCAAATATAATTTGAAAAGAATTGTGAGGATTAGGGCAAAGGAAATTTTTTTCCCTAGATAATCTCAATTTCTCAAAAAGGGTAGTGTTGTCCATCAAGTACCTTCAATTGTAGAACTGAATGTTTTTAGAAAGAGAGTCCATACAGGTGAAATATATTTCAAAAGAGGGAGGAATAACCCGTTCTGAGTTTTTCAGCAACCCAAAGTTTTAGAACTCTTAACTAGTCCATCATGAGGGGTAAACACAAAATACTCTTTGAAACTAATTGTGAGGATTAGGGAAAATGATTTTTTTTCCCTATATAATCGCAATTTATAAATGAGGGTGGCGCTATCCATCAAGCCCCTTCCATTGTAGGACTGAATGTTTTTAAAAAGGGAGTCCATACAAGTGACATAGATTTTAGAAGAGAGACGAATAACTTGTTCGAAGTTTTTTAATGACCCAATGTTTTAGACTTCTTAAGTGAGTCCAACATCAAGTGTAAACGACAAATATTATTTGAATATTATTATGAGAACTAGGGCAAAGGAAAATCTTTTCCCTAGATAATCGCAATTTCTCAAAGAGGGTAGCAATGTCCATCAAGTCACTTCCATGGTAGGACTGAATGTTTTTAAAAAGAGTGTCCATACAAGCGAAATAGATTTCAGAAGAGAGAGGAATAGCCTATTCTGCATTTTTTAGTAACCCAACGTTTCAGAATTCGTAATTGAGTCCATCATTAGGGGCAAACGCCAAATATTCTTTGAAAAGAATTGTGAGGATTAGGGCAAAGGAAACTTTTTTCCCTAAATAATAGTAATTTCTCAAAGAGGTTAGCGTTGTCCATCAAGTCCTTTCCATGGAATAAATGAATTTTTTTAAAATGAGAGTCCATACAGGAGAAATAGATTTCAGAAGAGAAAGGAATAGCATATTCTGAGATTTTTAGTAACCCAACATTCAGACATGTTAAGTGAGTCCATCATCACGGGTAAATGCCAAATATATTTGAAAAGAATTGTGAGGATTAGGGAAAAGGAAAATTTTTGCCCCAGATACTCGCAATTTCTCAAAGAGGGTAGCACTGTCCATCATGTCCCTTCCATGGTAGGACTGAATGTTTTTAAAAAGAGAGTCCATATAGGTGAAATAGATTTTAGAAGAGAGAGGAATAGCATGTTCCGAGTTTTTTAGTAACCCAATGTTTCGGACTTCTTAATTGACTGCATTATCAGGGGTAAATGCCAAATATTCATTGAAAATAATCGTGAGGATTAGGGCAAAGGAAAATTTTTGCCCTACACAATCGCAATTTCTCAAAGACGGTAGCATTTTCCATCAAGTCCTTTTCATGGTAGGAGACAATGTTTTTAAAAAGAGAGTCCATACAGGTGAAATATATTTCAAAAGGGAGAGGAATAGCCTATTTCGAGTTTTTTAGTAACCCAACATTTGAGACTTCTTAAGTGAGGACATCATCAGTGGTAAACGCCAAATATTCTTTGAAAATAATTGTGAGGATTAGGGCAAAGTAAAAACATTTCCCTAGATAATCACAATTTCTTAAATAGGGTAACGCTATCCATCAAGTCCCTTCCATGGTAAGACTGAATGTGTTTAAAAGGAGAGTCCATACAGGCGACATAGATTTCAGAGGAGAGAGAAAGAGCATGTTCTTCTTTTTCTAGTAACCCAATGTTTCGAACTTCTTAAGTGAGTCCATCATCAGGGGTAAATGCCAAATATTCCTTGAAAATAATTGTGAGGATTAGGGCAAAGGAAAAATGTTGCCCTAAATAATCTCAATTCCTCAAAGAGGGTAGCGATGTCCATCAAGTCCTTTCCATGGTAGGACTGAATGTTTTTAAAAAGAGAGTCCATACATACAAAATAGATTTTAGAAGAGAGAGGAATAGCATGTTCCGAGTCTTTTAGTAACCCAATGATTCAGACTTCTTTAGTGAGTCCATCATCAGGGATAAACGCCAAATATTATTTGAAAATAATTGTGAGGATTAGGGCAAAGGAAAACGTTTTCCCTAGATAATCGCATTTTCTCAAAGAGGGTAGTGCTATCCATCAATTCCCTTACATGGTAGAACTGAATGTTTTTCGAAACATAGTCCATAGAGGTGAAATATATTTCAGAAGAGAGAGGAATAGCCTATTCCAAGCTTTTTAGTTACCCAACATTCCAGACTTCCAAAGTGAGTACATCATCAGGGGTAAATACCAAATATTCTTTGAAAATAATTGTGAGGATTAGGCCAAAGGAAAAAATTTTCCCTAGATAATCGTAATTTCTCAAAGAGGGTAGTTCTATCCATCAAGCCCCTTCCATGGTAGGACTGAATGTTTTTAAAAAGAGAGTCCACACAGGCGAAATAGATTTCAGAAGACTTAGGAATAGCCTATTCTGAGTTTTTCAGTGACCCAATGTTTCAGAATTCTTGAGTGAGTGCATCATTAGGGGTAAAATCCAAATATTACTAGAAAATAATTGTGAGGATTAGGGAAAGGGAAAAAATTTTCCCTACATAATTGAAATTTCTCAAAGAGGGTAGCATTTTCCATCAAGTCGCTTCCATGGTGGGACTGAATGTTTTTAAAAAGAGAGTCCATATAGGAAAAATAGATTTCAGTAGAGAGAGGAATAGCTTGTTTCGAGTTTTTTAGTAACCCAATATTTCAAACTTCTTAAGTGAGTCAATCATCAGGGGTAAACACCAAATATTCTTTGAAAATAATTGTGAGGATTAGGGCAAAGGAATTTCTTTTCCATAGATACTCACAATCTCTCAAAGAGGGTAACGATGTCCATCAAATCCCTTCCATGGTAGGGATGAATGTTTTTATAAAGAGTGTCCATACAGGAAAAATAGATTTCAAAAGAGAGAGGAATAGCATGTTCCAAGTTTTTTAGTAACCCAATGTTTCAAACTTCTTAAGTGAGTCCATCATCAGGGGTAGACACCAAATATTCTTTGAAATTAATTGTGAGGATTAGGGCAAAGGAAAAGTTTTTCCTCGGATAATCACAATTTCTCAAATAGGGTAGTGTTTTCCATCAAGTCCCTTCAATGGTAGAACTGAATCTTTTTAAAAAGAGATTCCATACAGGCGAAATAGATTTTAGAAGAGAGAGGAATAGCCTGTTCCAAGTTTTTTAGTAACCCAACATTTTGGACTTCTTAAGTGAGTCTGTCATCAGGGGTAAACGCCAAATATTCTTTGAAAATAATTGTGAGGATTAGAGCAGAGGAAAATTTTTTCCCTAGATAATCACAACTTCTCAAAGAGGATAGTGTTATCCATCAAGTCCCTTCCATGGAAGGACTAAATGTGTTTAAAAAGAGATTCCACATAGGCGAAATAGATTTCAGAAGAGAGAGAAATAGCTTGTTCCAGGTATTTTAGTAACCCAACATTTAAGACTTCTTAAGTGAGTCCATCATCAGTGGTAAACACCAAATATTCATTGAAAATAATTTTTAGTATTAGGGAAAAGGAAAAGTTTATCCCTAGATAATCATAATTTCTCAAGGAGGGTAGCATTGTCCATAAAGTCCCTTCAATGGTAGGACTGAATGTTTTTAAAAATAGAGTCCATAAAGGCAAAATAGATTTTAGAAGAGAGAGGAATAGCCTATTCTGAGTTTTTTAGTAACCCAACATTTCACGCTTCTTAAGTGATTCCATCATCATGGGTAAACGCCAAATATTCTTTTAAAATAATTGTTAGGATTAGTGCGAAAGAAATTTTTTTCCCTAGATAATCGCAATTTCTCAAAGAGGGTAGCGCTATCAATCAAGTCCCTTCTATGGTAGGACTGATTTTTTTTTAAAATAGAGTCTCTATAGGCGAAATAGATTTCAGAAGAGAGAAGAATAACATGTTTCGAGTTTTTTAGTAACCCAACGTTTAGACTTCTTAAGTGAGTCCATCATCAAGGGTAAACACGAAATATTATTTGAAAAGAATTGTGAGGATTAGGGAAAAGGAAAATTTTTTCCCTAGATAATCACAATTTCTCAAAGAGGGTAGCGATGTCTGTCAAGTCCCTTCCCTAAAAAAATCGGAACAGACTATTCCTCTCTCTTCTAAAGTACAAAAGGGATATCATAAAGTGTACCAAGAATGGAGACCCTTTATTTAATCAGTGGAACTATGCACTATGGAGTGGAAGTAAGCTAGGTAAAAAACTTGTCGAATAGGATGCAAAAGCCAAGAATTCCATTATGAGTAGAATAATTGAATTTTTCTATGTTAAGGTGTTGGGTTGTAAAACAAAAAAGGAACTTTTGGGGAAGCTTAAAAACATATATGAAGGAGACTTAAAGTTCGAAGTAGAAAAAATTCAAATTTTCAAAGCTCAATTTGAACAACTCAAGATGAAATAATATGAGAACATTGTATATTACTTTAAATGAGTCGATGAAGTAATAAATTCCCTAGAATGACTCGGAGAACCAACAATTAAAAATTTTATTGTATAAAAGATTCTGAGATCTCCTCCAACAAGATTTAATCCCAAGGTTTATGTCTTAGAAGATAGATCTACACGGGATTCTTAGAGTTTATGAAATGAGTATTAAATAGGAATATGGTCCATCTAAACGAGAAGAAATATTCACAACATCTAATAAGAATGAAAAGGTTAAACTTTAATCAAGACCAAGGTTGATTTCCTGCGAAGAAGAATAATATTCAAATGAAGAAATTTCTAACTTAATGAGAAAGATGAGAAGACGAACATGTAATTTCAAAGGTAAAGTTCCATTAATATGTTTTAATTTCGGTGATATTGGTCACTTTTAAACTAAATGTCCCAATAATAACTATTGAAGTAAAGGTGAAGCACCCAAGAAGCGCAGGAAGGGTCAAAGATGATTGAACATGCAAGGTATAGAGAAAGCCTTTAAACAAATATTTTTCTTCAAAGAAGACAATTCATCAACTGAAGAAGAAAGTAAGATGACAAAGAAAACAACACAGGAAGAGTAATATGTGTGGCTATCGACAATAGGAAGGAAGCACCTAAAGAAAAAGAATAAGAGATGGATAAGATCAAATTTAAAAATGAGATGGTTAAAATTGTAAATTATCTCAAGGTTTAAATAAGAAAAGTCAAATATCTCAAAGTCAAACTAAAGATAGAAAAATAACATGTCACAATCCTCAATGAGAAGAATGAAGAATCAAAGAAAACCATTCTCAACCTTAAAGTACAACTGAAAGAAGGAAAAAAAATAGATTATTCCCTAAGAAAAGAACTTCAAGAAAGAAACAAGGCAAGGGAATATTTAGAAGTGGAGATAATCTATATATGAATGGAAGAAAACAAAATAATAAATGTTCAACATAATTCGGTAAACAACTCTACAGTATTAGATGAGATCATGAATAGTCAAAGGCCTCAGAGTGAAAATATGGGATTAGGCTACAAGGAAACACTTTTAAAAAGCTCAACATCTTCCACGATTGAAAAGGGATATGGAAAAAAAGCTTATGACACAATTGCTAGAGGATTTTTTGATAAGGAAAGAAGATTCCCAGTAGAACAGAAGGTTGAATATCAACAAGAAGGTTCATGGAGAATAGTATCACAAATAATGTTTCCTACTCTAAGGTATCAAAATATATTTCTTGGTGTTTGTTACTCATGTGGAAATTATGGACATAAAGTTAAAAATTCTAAGGTCTCTAGTAGGAACAAAATAAAATTTGGATGGTCTTTCAAGAATAATTATCCTGGAAAATCCCAAGAGGATTACATGAAAAGCTACAATAAGTCTGGATATTTAAGAAATGAAGTATAATGTCATAAATGCAATAAATTTTTACATTTTGCTAAATATTGCATTTTAATTGCTTCCCTAAGGGAATCAAAATAGAATCAAAATCCTCAAGTCTAGAGGAATAAAACTCAGAGATTCACACCTACCCTAAAACCTAAAATAAATAAGAATGTGTGGTATATTCATAGTGGTTTCTCAACACATATAAACTGAGACAATAATAACTTCATATCCTTGAAGGAACGTAAGTGTGGAGTAGTGTATTTTACAGATGATGGATATGAAATCTTTATAGGAACAAGCATAGTAAATCTTCTTACTAAACCCATTCTTTTTGTACACCATCCCTTTAGAATCCTCTTCATCATCACTATCGTGTTTATGAGGACATTTTGCAGCATAATGACCTATTCTTCCACATTTGAAACAAATAAGAGTGTACTTACCTTTTAGCTTAGATCCTTTCTTTAGTCTTAATACAAATAGAGCTAATTCAGTTTCAGCATCGGAGTCAACACTGTTACTATCCCATCCTTTGCCTCTTTGTTGATTTGCAGGCTTTGAATGCTGCTTCTTTGGAATTTGGAATTCCTTTCATCATCTCATAGGAAATGAGAGTTCCAAGAAGTTCATCGATCTTGAGAGTGTCTAGGTCCTTCATTTATTCTATGGCACTTACCTTGTATTAAAATATTCCACGAAGAGATCTCAAGATTTTTTGAACAATAGTGCTTTCTTCAATATTTTCTCCAAACCCTTTAAGAGCGTTAACCACTTCCACTACTCAGAGAAATTATGATGCAATATCTTCTTCGTCATCCATTTTGAGACTTTCAAATTGACTATTATGAGTTTGAAGCTTTGCCTTCTTAACTTTGAAGTCCCCATCATATAGGGAAATCATCTTAGCCAATACTTCCTTGGCTGAGTCACAATTCATGACTTTTATGAATTCATAATTAAAAATTCCACTAGTGATAGAATTTAGAGCTTTGGCATTAGCAATGTAGGATTTTCTTTCTTTCGGATTAGTTGGAAGAGTGGAGAGAGCTTTGTACACATTAAAAATAGAATGGCATACTTTAGGACCAAGGCACATTAATTAGTAGTACATCTTCTTCTTCCAAAAACCAAAGTTTGTTCCATCGAACATAGGCAACCTCCCTGTTGCTTCTATGTTATTCATTATGACTAAGAATAATTCTTCCAGCTATTAGGTTGATAATGAAGAAGTTGGCTCTGAAACCAATTGTTGGAAATACTAAGAGGGTGTGAATCAATATTTCTTTCCAATTGTTATTATAACCAGTTAGATTATACACAAAAAGAGAGAAACGAATAATTTATTATAGAAGGAAGGATAATTATGCTTTTACAAATGAATGAGTACAATGATTTCCAAGCACCAACTTACACTTAATGAGGCTCTGACCTCTAGGGCTTCAAACCTATCTTCTCCAAGGCACCAACCTTGTGTTTAGGGGCTCCTACACCAATGAAATAAATCGCTCTTTGCTTCTTTATTAGATGAATTATCCAAAGATGCTCTTCTGCACCAATATTCACCATGTTGCACCATCTATTTTGCATTACACATTTTTATCAATTCTGTCAACAAGACTTCTGTACCGCACTAAGATTTCAATACTACACTAGTTCCGATACAACCATATCACAGCATCACTAACATTTTGCACCACACATCACCTACACTTCTTAACCACATCTCACAACACCTATACTTCTTCACCACAACTTGCAACACCTATAAGATCCAAGCCACATCAATTTCAGAGATTAGAGGTCCGAAAACGAGGTGCAAATATAAGTTTGAGTTAGATTAATCATAGTCTAAAAATCACCTTAACAACACATGTCCAAAACAAATGAGGTGAATATTTTGATCCAAAACATAGTACCCTCACTGCAACCATGCAAGTCAGAAGAGATGAAACCAAAATTCAAAGCAAAAACACTGAAACAAGGTATGACTTAGGCTCTAAGATAGATCTGAGGGTATTATTGTAGGTCTAAGTCACTATGGACCAGTCCAAAAATTTTATTTGTCACAGATCAACTGAAGGTTCAATAATTTTCACACCCTTCTGCATTGCAATAATTCTGTAGAGAAATCTGAGAGAAAAGTAATAATCTAAATGGAAAAGATGTATATGTTCTTTAAGTTCACCTTCCTGAAGGTTCACAAGTTGTGAGCCTGTAGCTCATTGCTCTCCAAGTGTTATGCAACTGACGATGAAAAGTAAAGGTTAATCACTATATATATATGGTTCATTATGAGCTTAAGAAGAAAAGACATGTCTTCTTTAGGAAAAAACCGACTTGAGAAGAGCTTTAGGTCAGCCTATTGGCCACACCGATTTCCTTAACTTAAAAAAATCATAATTCTCAGAATACTTCGAGTTTTGGGCCAAGTGATAGCTCATTAGAGCGCTAAAAATATGCTATAGAGGATGATGAAGGTCTTATGGATAAATTTTTCGTCTAAGGTAGATAAATTTTTTTTTAATGTGACTGGTCATTTATTGGTGTAGAAATGAGGTAGGGCAGGATGTCTTGAGATTCTTTGTGGTTTGATCCTTCAATGTTTTCCTTCTTCATCATAAGCTTACCATTCCATAGTGATATATTCCAATATGTATTCTTCCATCATCATCTAGTCCTTCAACAAGTATGGTCATCCATCATTGTTTATCAAGGTACATGACTGACACTTCTTCTTCATCATATAGTCCTTCAATAAGTAGCATCATGTTTCCATATGACATCAATGACAACCTAGATTAACAATCATGACTAAATTTTATCTCACCAAAAAGCGCAATCATCTTCTTGATTCTCGGCATCAAATTAGTTAGCCATGAAGGATCAAAACTTGACTTATTTAAAACCCAATCAATTGCCCCTTTTGACTCCAAATATGTTCAAGTTCTATTGTAAATTCACATAGAAAATATAGGGAATTTCCTTTTCTTTATACTTACCTAAAATCAAGATATTTTCCGAGAATTAATCTTAGAGAGGAAATGTTTTAATTCCCTAAAATTAATATCATAGATTGTATATACGTGGACAATCACTTAACCTATATTAATATGAGCATATGGAGGAGAAAAACAATGATATCTACAGATTGGTAGTATCTAGTTCTTATAAATGTTTAGTCAATAGAATCATTTATAGAAGGAAACTCACACAAGAGAGATGTTAAAGCCACATGTGGAAAATATTATTGTATTTATTAAGATAGTTAGGATAAACATGACTTGATCATTGAGTTAGTTTCATGTTGTAATTAAAATATTTACAAGGTTTACCACTAAAGGTTTACAAAATCAATGTTACCATAACCCATGTTTTTTAGCCTAATATTTCCATGTCATGATGACTCCATTGCAATATGCCTTCACGTCGAATTATAATAGATGTGTGTTTTCTTTGTGATAAGGAGACCATGAGGGAATCGGTTTCCTTTGATACCTCTTAGTGTATAATATATCAATGGGGATATAGACTTAAAGTCAATATAACTAAGATCGTGCAAGTAATTATAGATTGAATTTATAATTTTTAATGCATTCCTATATGTGGTCTCAAATGCATAGATTAATGAAACATGTACTCTCTTTTCTATGGAGTGCAATCACTTGAGTAAATTTGTTCAAACTAGAAAAATATGGTAATTATCAAGTAGCACTTTATCAAATATATAGTACATGTAGTTTCATTTTAAAAATTAGTTTTTGAAATTATTTTTATCATGTTTGGGAAAATATTCTCATATCTCACTCTAAAATTTCCAAATATTTGACATAAATTCATTGAAATATCAAAATTGTAAAAAATTTAGATTCTATTAGTGCCATTTGAATATTACTTTAAGTGCCATGATGTAGAATTGGTATAAATTTATGCTAATAAATGATTAAGATAATATGAAGAAACAATGTACATTGATGAAATTAAATGGATAAAATCTCTAAAATGCAAACCTCTTATGTTTACACTAAAGATACATTTACACCTCAAGGAATTATCCTTCTTTATTTATAAAATTTTGTATTTATTAAATATTTAGAAAAATAATTTTTTAAAGCATATATTATTTTTAATATTTTGTATTTTAAAAACAATTTATTTCAAATATTTATATTTAAAAATAAAAAGTAAAAATAAGTTCAACGGAGTTAAAAATAATTTTTTGAACTATACTAGGTAAGCAACTCTAAAATGCCGCTACTATTAAAGAATAATAAATAAAATAATGTTCGTTGCGAATGACTCAAGGTTAGCATTTTCAATACACACGTTTAAATAAGTGTGTTTCATTAGCCAGAAGGGTGTTTCGTTAAAAGGACATCGATGGGCTCGGAAGGAATTTATGCTCATTGCAAATTCTAAGAATATCTTTGTAACCACCCTCTTAGCCACTAACAAATGGTTAAGATTTATTGGTTAAGGACTATGTGTGACTACTGTTGTTTTAAAAGAAGTATCTGAACAAGATTAATTTTGTTTTTTAATAAAGAAAGATTTAATTTGTGAGAATTATTTCATTAGTAAAAGTAATTGATGGTAAAAGTAAATCTGGGTTAGTTGAACAGAATGAGACAGTTACTACAGTTACCCCAAGAAAACTCTGGAATAAAAGGGGAATTCCAAAGGGAGTTAGGGGTTCTGTGAGAAAGGAAAAGAATGAGAAATCTGTGTAAGCTGGAAAAGTTTCCATAACAGATGAATGCTGGGTTGGAGAAGAGGACCGGAATGTCCTGAGAACTCCCCAGACAATTCTATTTCCACTGGAGTTGGAGAGTAGGACCGGAATGTCCCGAGAACTCTCCTCCAGAAGTTGTGTTCAACCAGACCCAGGCTTGGAGCTCGGGGGAGAACTGGAGGGCGTGATTGCCCAGTTCGTGGACGGGAGGTAACGAGTACCATCAATTGGATTTGGACACAGATAAGTAAAATGCAAGTAGTTCTTTCTGGATTTCATAGAAGTAAAAGATTTGGCTGCTACAGGTGTGCTATCATTAAATATTTATTCTCTCTTTTATTTACTGTACTGTGGAAATGTAGGAAATAGCTACTATTCTTTATTATTAGCATTTTGTTTTGTAGTCTCCCTTAACAGGGTATTATGGAACCACCGATAATTATAGTAGGTTATCTATTTGTTCCGTAGAAGCAAAGTAAGAGAGAAAGCACTGAAGTAGCATTTATCTATTTACAAACAACTGTGTAAACAAGACAGAGCTGAAGGCATTTATTATAGTTTCTCTGTTATAAGATTAATAAATACTATAGCCATAAACAATGTGAAAACAGAAACTATTAATCCAAGAGAGTTGTAAATCTGGACGCCCGAAATAAATTCAGGTATCTGGATAGGTTGCCTCCTATCTATGATAGCTCGGACGAGATGGGTGGTCTGGACACCGACCTTAAATAAACTAAATTTAAAGCTTAAATTAAAAGAAATGCCGATAGCTGAACTTAACTCTGTAGAAATATTTAACTCCAGAAACCCTTTTTAGAAGGACAGCATACTTAAACGAGGAAATTGTCCATAAGGAGATAAACAGTGTATATAGAATTCCAGACAGCGGTTTTGTAACCAGAACAATAGAATAAGCCCCAAGTCTAGATCATAAGCACTTGTACATACTGAAAGGAAAGAAACATTTAAATAAGCTTCTGCGAAGTTATACATCACACTAAGTAATTATGCAGAATAAGAGGAAAAACAGAACTCCATTTTTTTTGAACATGATAACCATAACCGAGTGCAAATGGAAAAGTTAAATGCGCTGTGCATGAACACTTAAATTCTCAATAATCTGTTCAACAGAGAAAAATTCACAGTACTAAGGAGCAAATGTTCAGGAGTTCTTTAAACAAGTAAACACGGGGACAGGAACCCGGTTACATGAATGAATAACCCAAAATTCCATCAATGTCTGAGAAAGGGAACTTGAAAACCCGAAAGACTTTCTTCGAATACAGATTAAACGACTGAAAACCCTAGGCTACTTCCAGCTTAACCAAAGAGCCGCCCAAATACGGCTAAAGAAAATATGAACAGGTTCTTAAACCCTAACCAGTGCCCCATCTAATCTTTTCGAACATCAGAAAAGCCGGCTGAGCAAGTATCAAGAGGTCTCGAATCATGAATAGCGTAGTACCTGTGGCAGAGTCGAGGTTTTAAAAACCCTTGTCGCAACCAGAACCCTCCAAGAGGCCTAAGCAAACAGTGTAGGAAAGGGCATTTACCTGCAACCCAAATGCATGGAGATTGTTAGGGTAACAAACAAATAGTTTTTAGCAAATACAACATTTCTGTCACGGAATAGGAGAAAGAGTTAAACCTGTGGAGTGCAAGCAGGCGTAAACGCTGGAACCTGCCGCCATAATAATAAGAAAGACAATTTAATCAGAATAGTACTAGCGCCGAACAACCTGAAATGCGATATTAAAACGAAAGTTTTTAACAGGAACAGAGGAGTACACTCTAAGTGAGCAGACTGAGAAATCCTACAGGAATCGCGCAAGGGAGCTACCTGTCGGAAAGATGCTGGATGGGGTGCCTGTCGCCGTGGCCGCCATGGAAATGTCCCCGGAACCTCCAAACTTCACAACTCTCGCAGAGCCTCCAGAACCTTCAGCGAATGAGCAAATGAGCGGGGAAGCAGTTAATTGCCGAGGTCATTGCAAACCGAGAACGCCACAGCCGTTGGATGTGATCCCTATCAACGGCGTAGCGTTACCCACGTGGAAGGCGATGGTACCAAGGATCCAAAGCATATATCCGTCGGACCTCCGAGTTAACTCAAGAATTGACAGACCATATGAATGAGCATATAAGTGATAGTGCTAAACTATAATAGTTCCAATAAATAACTCCACCGTAATAATTGAAAAGGGCACGAAGGATTCCAAAAAGGGGTTGAACCATATAATTCCGCCAATAATATAACCCTCAATAATTAATAGTTTTCGAGTACCTATTTAAGTGGCATCATAATAAAACACAGCAACGTAGTACTCAACCTATACTCTTAGTGACAGGTCTGCATGGTGAGTACAGGTAAGTTGACACTTTTTCCGAAGTACAGGTCGGATCGGTGGCATATCATAGTAATTGTTATGTTTTAGTTTGAGTTATAAGATCTGAGTAATAAATTTTTTTTTATGGTAAGTAAATGTTATGTATATGGTTGTTACAAGTGGTATCAGAGCGGCGTTACAACGCTGGGCCCTATTGGGCCAACTAACGTTAAAACTGTGTGTTATCTATGCACAGTCCGACGATTAGATGGAAAGAAAAGTGAGACGGACACCTTCGCAACAGTCACATCGAAATGCAGGAGAAATGCAGCCTCCACCAGGGGGCAACCCTGAGTTGTGGGTTCAGTTGGGGATTGAGCAGCACCAGCGGTCAAACCGACTGATGGAAGCGCAGCAACAGCAGACCCGCATCTTATTGCACACTGTACAATAGTTGCAGGAAGAAATGGAGAGGGTACGACAGGAAAACGCCAGGATGATGCAGGAATAGGAAAGGATCTTAAAAAGCCTGTCCGATAAACAAAATCAAAGGAATGAAAATCCCAGTGCTGACAGAGAACACCAAGGGGGAAATGAACAACAAACTGAAGAGCAAGATATGAGTCAAAAAGAAAGAAGTCTGTCCCAGCGCAATATTTCGAACAGAAACCTTAATGAAGCTGAATCTGAAAATGGAACAGAACGGAAGGCAGGAAAAAGACAGAAGGTGGAATTACATGGAGAATTCAGAAAGATTAAGCCACCCACCTTCGATGGAGAAAAAGAAGAAGTAGCAGAGGCCTGGTTGATTAATATGAACAAGTACTTCCAAGTGTATGATTATGACAGTGGTCTTAAGGCACGATTGGCAATTTATCAGCTAAAAGACAAAGCCACCCTATGGTGGGAAGAAGTGAAGAACGTGAAGGGAATAGAGGATCAGGACGTAACATGGGATAAGTTCCAACAATATTTTAAGGACAAGTACTTGACGGAGCGTTTCTACGATGAAAAAGCTCGAGAATTCCATGATTTAAGGCTAGGCCAATTGACTATGGACGAGTTCATCACCAATTTTACATCGTTACTGCGCTATGTACTGTATCTAAGAGATGAGAAGGCCAAGGTTCAGAGATTTCTGAGCAGTTTACCCGCCCATATGAAGGAGCGTATTGAGTTTGTTAATCCTAGGACAATGGATGAAGCTATCAGGAAGGCAAGGCTGTGTTATCAGCAAGCAAAAAACAAGGTAGATCAAGGAAAAGGATGGCAAACGAAGAAAGAAAATAGGAACAGTGCTGGTTTCAAGAAAGGCAAAACCAGTAACTTCAGAAGTTCAGCCAGGAATTCCGTTAATAAGAAATTCGGTAGAAACCACCAGAGGATTAGATGGCCAGGGGAAGATAAAACAGTGGAAGCTTCAAATAGACCTAAGCAACCTCAAAACCAAAGGCCACCTCTGCAATGTTGGGGCTGCGGGGCAGCGCACTATTATCGAGATTGCCCACAGCGGGGCAAAACTGAAACAGTGAATAATTTACAGGAGGCTTCTACGGTGGGAGACATTGCCAGAAGCATACCCAGGATTCACGCTGCATTGGAGGACCGACAAGCTGATTTTCAACCCACCATGATAGAACTGGAAGGCAAACTGTCCTCCCAAACTATTTCTGTTTTGGTAGATCCAGGCGCAAGTCTGAGTTATATAAGTCCTAAATTAGTGGAAATCTGTAAACTGCCAAGTCAAAAATTTAAGAAGAGTTGGTTGGTTCAGTTAGCTACAGGAGCTAAAAGAAGAGTTAGTGCCAAAATATCAGATTGTGCATTGCAAGTCGGTGGACAGCAGTTAAGGGTGGATTTAAATATTCTGCCTTTGGGCTCTTATGATGTTTTGTTGGGTATGGACTGGTTAGAGAAACATTGGACTCTCATAGATTGCAAGGAAAAGGTAGTTTACTACAGTGATCAGGATGGTAATCGCCAAGAGATTCAGGGCTTAAAGAAGCCTGTACATTTGCGACCAGTTACCGCTTCTCAGTTGGCAAAGTGTATGAGAAAAGGATGCCAATTGTACGCCATACAATTTGGACTATCTGAATCCAAGAACAAGGCTGCTGTGTTAGAAAATATACCGGTAGTACAGGAATTTAAGGACGTATTTCCTGAAGAAATACCGGGATTACCACCTAAAAGAGAGGTTGATTTTACAATAGAACTGTTGCCAGGAGCTTCACCAATTTCGCGAACTCCCTACCGTATGAGTGTGCCAGAATTGACTGAGCTGAAAATGCAGCTTCAGGAATTACTAGATAAGGGGTATATCAGACCTAGTGTGTCACCCTGGGGAGCACCTATGTTGTTCGTCAGGAAAAAGGATGGAACCATGCGCATGTGCATGGATTACCGACAGTTAAATAAGTTTACTGTTAAGAACAGATACCCCCTACCCGTATTGATGACCTGTTTGACCAGGTAAGGGGAGCTACTGTGTTTTCAAAGATTGATTTGCGGTCCGGTTACCACCAGATTTGAATTAAGGATGAAGATATACACAAAACTGCTTTTCGCACCAGGTACGGCCACTATGAATTCGTGTTATTACCTTTTGGGTTAACTAATGCACCAGCCACTTTTATGAGACTGATGCATAGTATTTTCCACCCTTACTTGGACAATTTCGTGTTAATCTTCATTGATGACATACTAATTTATTCTAAGAATGTGGATGAACACGAAGAACACTTACGTATGGTGCTGGAGATGCTAAGGAAACATCAGCTGTATGCAAAGTTCAGTAAATGTGATTTCTTCAAGGAAGAGATACAGTATCTTGGACATGTAATATCTAAAGAGGGTATAGCAGTGGACCCGGAGAAAATTAAAACTATCATGGAATGGAAGGTGCCGCAGAATGTGGCAGATATAAGATCTTTTATGGGTCTTGCCGGTTATTACCGGCGATTTATAAAAGGTTTTTCAAAGATAGCTTTCCCCATTACTTCCTTGCAAAGGAAAGGGAAAATATTTAAATGGACAAAACAATGCCAGGATAGTTTTGAAAGATTGAAGCAGTTATTGACAACATCACCGGTGTTAAGTGTAGCAGATCCAAACAAGGAATTCGAGGTTTGTACAGATGCCAGCAAGGAAGGAGTTGGGGTTGTTTTATCACAGGAAGGGAAGGTAATTGCATATGAATCTCGCAAGTTAAAAGAGTATGAGCAGCGATATTCAGCTTATGATTTGGAGCTGACTGCATTAGTGCACGCTCTCCGAGTGTGGAGGCATTACTTACTTGGGAAAAGGTTTGTATTAAAGACTGATCACAGTAGTCTAACCAGCTATTTTAAACAAGCTAACTTAAACTCCCGACAAGCAAGATGGAATGCTTTCCTGAGCGAGTTTGACATTGATCTACAGCATGTAAAAGGAAAAGAGAACAAGGTTGCGGATGCATTAAGCAGGAAACTGCATAACATTTATGAGTTATATGTTAACCAAATTGAAACCAGATTTTTAGAACAAATCAGAAAAGAAGCAGACAAAGATCCTGAGTATAGATACTTGTGGCAGCAGACACAAGAATCTGAAGGACAGGGTGGACATGGAGACTATGAGATTAGCCCGGATGGGTCGCTGATTTCTAGAAAGAGGATAGTCATCCCAAACAGAATAGAATTAAAGAATATGATACTGGATGAATATCATAGAAGTAATTATGCAGGGCACCCGGGATATCAAAAAATGCTGACAGCTATAAGAAAAGACTATTGTTGGCCTGGCATGAGAAAGGATTTAGCAGGTTATTTAACCAAGTGTTTGGAGTGCCAGCAAGTGAAAGTAGAGCACAGGCATCCAGCGGGATTAATGCAGCCTATACCGATTCCTGAATGGAAGTGGGAGGTGATTTCATTAGATTTCATCACCGGACTACCAAAAACAAAACGAGGTAATGATTCCATAATGGTAGTTGTGGATCGGTTAAGTAAGTCGGCACATTTCATACCTGTCCAATCCACCTATAAGACAGTATAGATAGCAGATTTATTTATGCGTGAGATCTTCAGACTGCATGGCATCCCTAAGACCGTTATCTCGGATAGGGACGTAAAATTCACATCAGCTTTTTGGAAGGCACTGTTTACAGGGTTGGGAACTCAAGTACATTTTAGTACTGCATACCACCCGCAAACAGATGGTCAGACTGAGCGAATAAATCAGGTGCTGGAAGACATGCTAAGAATGTATGTCATGCAGCAACCAATTAAGTGGGAGGAGTATCTACACTTGATAGATTTTGCTTACAACAATGGCTACCAGGAATCATTGAAGATGAGTCCGTTTGAGGCGCTGTATGGGCGGCAGTGCAGAACCCCCATTAACTGGAGCAGCCCCGAGAATAGACTCATGCTAGGACCAGACATGCTAGCAGAAATGGAAGCAAAGGTTAAGAAAATTCGACAGAATTTGAAGGCAGCACAAGACAGACAAAAAGTGTATGCAGATAAAAAGAGGTCATACCGTGAGTCTGAAGTTGGAGATCACGTATATGTCAGAATTAAACCAAAGAAAAGTACACTAATATGGGCATCTTGTGAAAAACTAGCACCCCGGTTCTGTGGTCCTTTCCAAGTACTGGAAAGGGTGTGACTGGTAGCCTATCGCTTGGCCCTTCCTAGTCACATTCGGGTGCATAATTTCTTTCATGTATCGTTATTAAAACGATATGTTCATGATCCAAGACACATAATTCACTAGCAGAACATACAGGTAGTGAATGAGCATGATTACTAAATGATAATGTGATATTAAAATACTTATTTAAATAACATGAGTTCATTTTGTGCAGGTAGAACCAGATGGGGAATTTCTGGTAGAGCCCCACAGTATAATCGACTGGAGGGAAATCATGCTCCGGAAATGAGCCATCGCCCAGGTTAAAGTGCAATGGAAGCACTTTGGACCCGAGGAGGCCACTTGGCAAGACGAAAGTTTTGTTCGTGAAGCTTATCCTGTTCTTGTGGCTTGGAATATGCATTCCGGGGCGGTGTTCTCTTCCCGGAGGGGGAAAGCGTAACCACCTTCTTAGCTGAAGAGAAGAGGGTGTTTCGTTAAAAGGACATCGATGGGCTCGGAAGGAATCTATGCTCATTGCAAATTCTAGGAATATCTTAAAACCAGAGGGTTAGGAGAAAAAAAGGTCAACATTTTAATCTCTCGAGGGTGGAAAGAAAAAGGTCAACACATGAATTCCCATGCCTTCATAAAACGTGAATTTACAAGAATGAGTGTTTGTTTGGAGTTCAGTTTGTTATGTGTAGTATTTTTAGTATACCATATTAATTTTTTTATTGCCTCGAGTTAGTTTCGCTGTGTTATGAAAATTTACAACATCCATAATAGTGAAATTTTTTATAAATTTGATTGCAATACTTTGAAATTCTGGTGTTAAAACTAATCTATCTCTTATCTAAACAATTTAAATGTTTTAAGTACATGTATTGTTTTATTGTAGAAGATTTTTCAAACTTAAATGTTCAAATGGCACTAATTGTATTCAAATGGAACTGATTGTATTGAATATAATTAATGCCATTTGAATATTTAGTGTTTGAGAAACCTCCTGCAATAAAACAATATATCTACTAAAAATATTTAAATGTTTTAGATGGAGAGAGAATAAGACAACACCATGTTTCAAAATATTGTGAGCAAAATTCATAACTTTTACTATTCGAGATGCTGTAAAATTTTCATAGCAAACTCAACGCAATAGAAAAATTAATATGATGTACTAAAATTACCACACATAACAAACTGAACTAAAAACTCAACTGAAAAAGGATTTTTTTTAAATTTCCTTTCTATCAAGGCGTAGGCATTCTTGTGTCATTTCTGAGAATACAGAAGTATCTTGATAATTCGACGAAGTGATTGTGGTCAGATGGAAATGGACATGAAGTAGGCAAGGACTATTGTTAACATGTACATTGAAAAACCAACAAATATCTATTTATGATCCGAAAACAAATGAATGCATCATTGAAGAACAATTAAATGGTGAATCTAAGAAAGTTCCTCTCACCGTTCTATCATTCAGAGAATTCATAAGACTCGTTACACAGCGTCTGAATTCATAGGATTCGTTACACTGCGTCTGAATGAAAGACACCCATCAAAACAGATACTTCCGAATGAAAGATATCCGCCAAAATAGATACACCAGAATTCGGAGATAAAGAATTACTCTAAGATACAAAGTAAATAATTTTATGCCTTGAAATAACCATGTGAACTTTTGATTCTCCAAGAGATTCTTCTGATCTATGATTTTTTCTTTTGGTAAATCAAAAGTTAAATAGATGAACACTGCTTTAATTTCCCCATTAAATAGACTATATTTCACATGAATACTATGGGTTAATATCATGGGTTCTCAATACCATGAGTCGAAACCATGGACCATTTTATTTTATTTTTTATTTTTATTTTATTTTATTTTGAGTGATTTAAAATATTTGCATTACATTATATTAAACTTTTTATTTATTTATTTTATTTTTAAATTTAAAGATTACCTTATAACATCTCTATCATACTTATTAATTTTATTTATTTTATTTTTATTTTTAATTTTGTGCGATTGTAGTCAAAATTTGTAATAATAATAATAATTATTATCTTATTTTATTTTTGATTTAATTTAATTTTTATTTTATTTTATTTCAACCAATTCAAAATGTTAACTAGCATTCCAACATATGTATGTACATGTTGCTTCTATTTAATTTAGAAGAGATAACATAAAAACAAAATAAAATATATATATAATATTTTGATTTTGAAATGAGTTATGGTTTTTGTGGATGTGGTATTAATAAGCCATGGTATTGGCCCATAGTATTGTAAAAAAACTTATTTGTAAGTTAACAATATCAATGTTAAAATGAGAGTGAATATACATGGTTAAGAATTTTGTTATAATGTAAGTGTATTGTTAGCATTAAGTCTTTACGTGTTTCTTAATTGAAATTAAATCTGTCTAATACAATCTTTCTTACATTACATTACATATGACGCGTACATATCTCCCTAATGATGGGCTAGAGAGCGCCCCTTGATGCAATTAAAGAATAATACCATTGGAATAATTTTTAAATTTTAGTTCTTTTATTATATTTATGAGAATTACAACATCTTTTTCATGCAAAGTTAGAGAGCATTCACCATAATATTATTGGCAAAACCATGGCCTCTCAAAATCTAGAGCCCCAACATTTGTTAATGGTAAATTGAATATTCTATTTCAAATTTATTTTAAACACATATTTTTCTTTAATTGCACTGTAAGGACTTTCTAGCCAAGTGTGCAGGAGATGTTGTAATGCCTTGTCATGTGGTATAAACATTTTGATTCGTTAAAAATGCATAAAAAATAAATAAACAGGTTAATGTAATGTAAACATTTTAACTTCCTGAAAATAAAATAAATATAACCCTATGTTAAAGTAAAAATTATGTGTTATTGTTTTTTTTTTATTAATTTTGGTTTAGTAGTTAAGTTAAACTTGACTTCGTTAGCTCCAGGTTTATGAGAACCCATGATGTTGCCTATGGTATTCATGTGGAATATATCCTATTAAAAAGGGATAATTAAGAAGTTAATATGGATCTAGGTGGGATTTAATTTTGATTTTATATTTATTTTATACAATTTGATTGAGTCAAAAAATTTAGATAACATAAAGTAACAATAACAGATGAGGACATTAGACATCTCTTCCTTACTAAGTTGGAGAGTACCTCTTGGTCAAATAATTATTCCATAGAGGGTAGGGATTAAATTTCCACAAAATATTTTAAAATATTTTTAGTAATGATCACAAATAAAAGGTTGACATTTATTTCAAAAGTGGAAAGACTATTTACAAGATAAAAGTCTACATGATAAAATGGATGTGGATCTCCATGGTTAAAAATTTTAGTATATGTTTTCTTTAATTTGTATATGTTTAACTCATATATTGATTCCTTTTTATAATTAATAATAATCATAATTTAAAATAAAGTTATAATTTGAAATATGGTTTCTGATCCATAGTTTGTATGCAAATATCTTTAGGTAAAAATCACTTATCAAATAATTTGGTCTATGAGTTTAGAACTAGCTAGTGTGGTTCATCTTTAGGACCCATGAGAAAACAGATCAAATAATTCCACTAACAAAGGCCCTAAGAATAGTAAAAAAGATCATAAGGAGTGGTCATCTGGTGTTCACCTTCCATTTATCCAAGTGACCAAAGACAAGATTGCGAGAATTCTTAAGAAACATAACATTTCTTCAACTTTTAAACCCCTTCAAACTATTATTAGCTCTCTAGAATCCATTAAGGACCCCATAGGTCGAAGGGATAAAAAAGGAGTTTACATCATTCCTTTCTCTTGTGGAACTCCTTACATCGGCGAGACCGGTCGATCTATTAACCAAAGGATCTGTGAACCTGTTTTCGACATTAAACATGGAAGATCTTGCTCCTTCGCTTTAGCCGAACATGCAAAAAAGACTGACCATCACATTCTTTCCAATGTCTATCATTTTCATCACTGTAAGCTAAGGGATGCTTTAGAAATTGAAAAGGTGCCTATCAACCTGAACAGGGAATATGGATGGAGTATTAGCAGGAGTTGGATCCCTGCCCCTATACTCCTAAGGGTTGGTGCCTTTTTCCAAAAACTATGCCTTCCTTTAATTTAATTAGGTTGTACCGTTCTTATAATAATTAATTCAATTAATTATTGGTCTTTGATGGCTTGGAAGATGGATTCCTATGGTTTTTGGTAGACCTTGCAATGGCTCTGGTTCTAGTGCAGTCTGCCACACCAGTGGTATCTTAACCCCCATCGACATCGAGATCTGTTTTTCCACCTGCCTCTACTTGATGACTGTCCCATCAGGGGGGGATAATATGCCTCGCCCCATAGGAAATAAAGAAACTGTTAACAGTAGCGTTGCACAAATTTCATCCTCTGTCACTGCAGAGCACCAAAATGATACTTTAGCAATGCAACATGACAAGCCTCATGAGACTATGGGCAATACGGAGCTGCCAAAGGCGACTTTTGCTACCTGTCGACCCATTGCGGCAGAGCATCCTAAGATAGACTTTCCAAGCCACCGTATCAATGCTCAAATATAGTACATGAAATATCATGCACTCATAGGAAAATTTCTTGGCTTCTGGACTACTGAGAAAGCTTTTCATGGCTAGATGACCTCCAAATGGAAGCCAAAGGGACATGTCACCCTACAATTAGGGCCAAAAGGATTTTTCAATGCCATTTTTAACTTTATTGAGGATAGAAATTGAATCTTAGATGGAGGTCCTTATTTTTTCAACTTAGCAGGCCTTTATCTCAGAGATTGGGTTGAAAGATTCAACCCAAATAAAGAAGACTTCAGCTGGGCACCGGTATGGATCAGGATGTACTCCCTACCCCTGGAATATTGGGATGAAGAATCACTAAAGGACATCGGAAATGGATTAGGAGAGTTCATAAATATTGTAGAGGAAAAAAAGCTCAGAATATATACTTCGTATGCCAGAATATGCATCTACATGCATCTGGCCAAGGCCCTCAAGGATTTGGTAAGTCTTTATCATGATGAATTTGAATGGATACAACCCATAGACTATGAAAATGTACCCTTTATATGTAGAAAATTCCATGCTCATGGACATCTCTTTCGGGATTGTCCTTTAAATCTCTCCACCAAACCTAATGTCACCATGGAAAACTCTGATGCAGAGGGGTTTAAAAAAATTTCCAACTGCAAAAAACATCATAAGAAACCCCCATTTTCTACCAAGATTCCCCATCATACCCCCAACACTCCATCAACCAGTAACAACTTTGATATCCTTGCGAAGCAAACACAGACTAATAGTGATCCTCCAAGACAACCTTAGAAATTATCAAAGCCATCCACCTCTGCTCTCTCTACTGATACCCCCATATCTCAAAATACTACAAAAGCTCCTCAAGAAACTTTAAACCCCATTACCAGTCTTAGTAAGGAAACAGATCTAGTAATCTGGCAACCTAAAAACATGGATATAGATGGCTCATTACAAGACCCTCTTCATACAAATGGCCCAGCTCCAGAGGGTAGTCATCCCAGCCACATGGAAGAGGAACCTAAAAATATTGATCTGGGAGATCTGGACATCTTCGTTCTCGAGCAAGCCTGCAAGAAGAAAGAGTATGAAAAAATAACTACCAGACAGATAGAAAGCTTATAGGTGGTTCTTTTTTGAGCATAGCAACAAATATCACTGGGCATACAACTAGGTAGTTAATGAGATGGCAAAAAAAATCTCAAAGAAACCAAGAGAAGGGGAAGAAAAACAAATATGCAAAGAACCTTCCTCATTGGGGAAATGCCGGTGGAATGTGGAAGATATCCCAAGTCGACCAAATTTTATCGGCCACTAGCCAATAGTTCCAAATGAATCTCACCTCTTGGAATATACAAGGGCTAAACAGTCCTGTGAAATATAGAATGATTAAAACTATGATTCAGCAAGAGAGACCTCAAGTTTTTTTCATGCAAGAAACCAAATGCAATGGTAACACCCTCGGCTCCATCACTTCTAGAGCTTGCCCAGGATCCCATTCTGTTGCTCTTGATGCCTCAGACGCCTCGGGCGGCCTAGCTGTCACATGGGGCCTACAAGCAATCTTGCTCACTAATGTACATGCCTCACACAACCTCATTCAGGCCACATTCCATATTATAGGCTCCAACATTCATGGTCACCTCACCAATGTCTACTTCCCTCAAGACCCTATGCATAAAATTGAATTGCTAAATACTATGGAAACTCTCAATTCAAACAGAACTCATCCAATCTAGATCATCGGTGGGGGCTTTAATATGATCACCAAGCTATAAGAAAAGAAAGGAGGACGAGCTAAGTTGGAGATGGAAAGTAGCCACTTCAAGGAATTTATCCAAAGAAACTGGCTAATCGACCTTCCTTTCTCTAATGGCATGCATACATGGAACAATAAACGTTCTGGATCTCAGCAAATTTCTTCCAAGCTAGATCGATTTCTTATATCGGACAATGAAATTCACTTAGGAGGAGATATTCACTCCTCCATATTGCCTCTTTTAGGCTCTGATCATTGGCCCATTTCACTTCAATCGCTACGACTTGGAGACTCCACCAAATAACCCTTCAGATTCGAATCTTTTAGGCTCACCCATCCCAATTTCAAATGTATGGTCACCAATGCTTGGAAAAACTTCACTCCTCCTACTGGTTCCAAAATGTACCAATTCTAGCAACAACTCAGAAATCTCAAAATACAGATCAAGAAATGGAATCATTGTACTTTTGGGAACATCTTCCAACCGCAAAAATTTCTAGAACAAAACATGTCTGAGCTTCAGTAGTGTATAATCAATGAAGGAAGAACTGAGTCTCTAGCAACTCTAGAAAAAAGCCTTCTCTCTCAGCTAGAACAAAGAAGAAAGCAAGAGGAAATCCTCTGGAAGCAGAAATCCTGAATAAGGTGGTTAAAAGAAGGGGACAGGAATACCAAATTCTTTCATCTCTTAACCATTCAAAGAAGAATTCATAATAGGATTTCTCAGCTATAGAATCAGCACAGAGAAAGGCCAGAAGAACATGAGGATATAGAGAGAGAGCTCCTCAATCACTTCAAAACTGTTCTTCATGAGACCCAGGAAATCAGATAACCGACAATAAGAAAGATCCTATAGCATATTCCAAAGATAATAACTAAAGAACATAATCAGATGCTCCTCTTCCCTGTCACTCTCCAGGAATTAGAAAAAGTGATGACTCAATTAAAAGATGACAAAGCCCTAGGACCTGACGGCATTACCTCCAACTTTTTCCATCACTTCTGGGATATTATAAAAATGGACATCTGGCAATTAGTAGAGCAATCTCAGACTCTACATTGATTTCTCTCGTCCCTCAATATCACTTTCATAGCTCTCATTGAAAAAGAGGATCATTCCAATACCCCAAACAATTTCAGACCCATTGCTCTGTGCAATGTCATTTACAAAGTGATCTCAAAGGTAATTGTCAACAAGCTCATGACCCTGCTTCCACTTCTTATTTCGCCTGAACAAACAGGATATGTGGAAGGTCGTTTGATTTTAGATGGAATCATTCTCATGCACGAAATCATTCATTCCTTGAAACACAATAAAAAGGTATGTATGCTCCTAAAAATCGATCTCTCTAAAGTTTTTGATAAGTTAAGTTGGAATTATATTAAGCAGATGCTCATAGCCTTTGGTTTTTGTCCCACTTGGATGATATGGGTCATGAATATCATTTATTCCTCTTTATTCTCCATTCTTGTCAATGACATACCCTCTGGGCCCTTCTCCCCCTCCAGAGGCATCAGCCAAGGAGACCCCCTTTCACCCTTCCTTTTCGTCCTCATGGTAGAAGGGCTTGGCTGAATCATAGAAAATGCACTTCACACTCAGAAACTTCACGGCATCTCTATACATGGCTCTCAGGCAACCACCCACCAACAGTTTGTTGATGAAAACATGTTATTCAAGCATCCATCTGTCCAAGAATATCTCTTTCAAATCCCCTCTCGATACCTTTTTGGAGGCCTCTGGTACCTCTATTAATGCTGCTAAATCTCAGATTTTTTTCTTCAACACTCATTTCATCACACAAAACAATATTGCTAGAATAATTGGCTTCTCCATCGGCTATCTTCCGGCTAAGTACCTTGGCGCTCCTCTGATTGACTCTGCTATTAAACATGCATCCTCGCAAATTCTTCTCTAAAAACTTGAAGCGCAACTCTCCTCCTAGACTTATAGATCCCTCAACATGGCTAGTTGTCTCATTCTTATCAAAGATGTTTTGCAATCAATGCCCCTATATTTATTCTCAGTTCTAGCAACACCAAAATGGGTCCTAAAAAATATCAAAGATCTGCAACGCAACTTCCTTTGGCGGTCCTCGGGGAAAAATAGAAAATTTGCACTCATCAAATGGATGATTATTTGCGCCAAAGGGGGATGGGGGCTTAGGCCTCCCAGATTCGTATCACAGTAACGTAGTCATGGGAGCCCAGATCTAGTGGCAATGGATGTCTGCGCCACACACGCCATGGGATCTACTCTGGACTGCCAAATATGCCAACAATAGATCACCAGAGGATCTCATCAAGCTATCAACGGTCGACGCGGGCTCCTTGATATGGAATGCTGCCAAACAACATTGAGCCATGATACAAGAGCACAGTGTCTGGGAGGTCAGAGATGGGGGCACCGCAAGATTCTCGGTTGATTCTTGGCAAGAAAGACCCAATTTAGTAAATATTATACGACCTTAGTTACAAGTGGATATGATTAATCATCTGGTTGAAAATGTCAAACAGTACTAGACTTCATCCACAATCAAGGGATATTAGTAATGGAAACAAGCAGCTCAAATCTTAGATCATGGGCAGGAGGATACATATAAGAAAATTGACATAGAACTTAACAGCAGGAATATCAGACACTCAGAAAAGAAAGATCTTCTTCGATGGGGACATATTCCTCGTGGCACGTTCACCACCAAGGAAGCTTACATGCTGATGATACCCTCCCAAGACCCAAAAAATTCCCTATGGACTCAAATTTGGTCCCCAAGCATTTCTCCCAAAGTCTCCACCTTTTTATGGCTCTTATCCCATAATAGGATCCTTACCTGGGACAATGTCATTAAAAAAGGATTTATTGGACCCTCACAGTGCCCTAATTGCTCAAACCACAATGAAAAAATTCATCAATATCTTATGGACACTTGTTTCTTAGAAAATAAATTATGGAAAAAAATTAGCTTCAGATGCAAAAAATCGGGCAGAATTTCAAGGGACATTGTCAGCACCATCCGCAACTTGCCATTAGCTCCATACAATTGCAAGTTGTTAAACTCTCTCTAGACGCTTCTTTCAGGACTTATTCTATGGACAATATGGAAGGAAAGGAACAAGAAAACTTTCAAGAATCAATGCACCCCTTTGGATACTATATGAAACAATTTTCACCTTAACATCTAAGAAACTCTGGCTCTCCATCTATGGTAGGAGGAATATTTACCTAATCAAAATCTAGAAAATTCTACCTAGAAGAATTGGCATCTCTCATTACCTTCAGGTATTTCTAGTAAACCCTCTCCTCCCAATCTTTTAGATTCACCCAGCAATTGGACTCCTCCTCCTACTGGCTTGATAAAGATGAATTTCGACGGTGCTTCCAAAGGCAACCCAGGTGATGCAGGATACGGAGGTATATTTTGGGACTATAGTGGCAATCCCCTCTTGATCTTCTATGGTTCAATAGGATGGGACTCAAACAATTCAGCTGAACTGGAAGGCTTATGGCAAGGCCTATGTCTTCCTCAACATCATAACTATTTCCCTATTGAAACAGAAGGGGACTCCCAAATTATCGTCAATGCAGCCAACCAACTTCTTATGGGAGCCCCTGCTTCCAAGGTGGCCAATAGTTGGAGACTAGTGGTGAGATTGGAGCTCATAGAATAGTGGTTGAAGCATAATAGGGCGATCTCTTTTAAACATGTCAAAAGATCTGGTAACAAAGTAGCAGATCTGCTGGAAAATAAGGGAGTGGACAGTAATCAAACCTTAAACTCTGGACCCCTCACTATTCTTAATGATATCTCTGTCAGACAGGAATGCACTAATTTGGTGCACACAGATACAACAATCCCAGATGCAGGTGATTTATAAGGGCAGCCACATGGCGAGCTTATGGGCTGGAAAGCGGCATAGCCACATGGTCACCCACAGGCTTCAGTGACGGGCATTTAATTGCTCTAAGTACTTCCACAGGTGCTCATTTACTCTGCTAAATATTCAATTCCATCTCCGGCCCTTCAAAATCAATTCGCATGGTAGTCTCCCTCCCTCGCCTCTACCGTTGAGCTACAACTTCCCCCTTGGAGTCTCGAAGTCGAGCTCTCGAACGCCTACAGGGTGGCGCTGTATTCTCCTTTGCTGTATTGAAGTGGTTCCTAGCCTGCATTTCTCTCATAGCCTTCTTTGCAGATTGAATTTTGTCTTTGTGGATAGTCGGCCCTTGGCTTCTCGGTCCTCGAATCCTCTGGTTTCTCATCCTGCTGCTATCTCGTCTTAGAGTACTCATCCTCCCCACTATTCCATGATGCCCCATCTGCGTCATCGCATGTGTTGCCACCACGGCAGTACCCGAGGTAGAGTAGCTAAACTTCCACCTTCTTCTCACTCTGATACATCCCCCTCATCTCTGGAGCACTATTATGGGTGCTATCCGGCCATCCGGCCACTCGCAGTGGGCGTGGCCATGCTTGGACTTCAGGTAGGTGTCACTCTTTGCCTCTGAATCCTCCCTCCACCAACTTCTCCTCGACACTGCCTCAACTGGAGATGACCACCTCCTCGCAACCTACCCATTTTTCTTAGTTTCATTATACCTGCACCATGGACCGATCGCGCATAACTGCAACCATCACCATCTCCTTCAAAGAGGAACCTACCAGTGTTGAGCGCCCTTGACCCTTAAAATTGCAGAAGACTTCCAACCAAGGAGCTCCATCCACAGCAGAGAAAGGTGGCCTAGCCTCTAGCAACATAAGCAAAGGCACCGACAACAGCAGCGAGGATTGGTCGGGTAGTAAAGGTGAACATGGCAAATCTCGTGCCACCACTGTGTCCCGGAACGCTGCGGATGCCACCTATGAAAAGCATACAGATGACACCGATGAGTATAGGTTTCTTATTGCGGAAGAGACACCTCCCTCCCCATAAGAAACCTGAGTCCTCAGGTTCTTTTTGGATTCTAGTTTCTGGTTCCAAGCTTTTTGGGCCTTTTTATATGGTTTCTGGTTTTAAGGTCTGTCTGGTGACTACAAACATTTATCTTTTTTCCATGTGCGACGTTGATTTCCCCTTTGAGAGCAGCGATAAAATAACTAAATGGACTGGTTCCCCCTCTAGGGGCAGTCATTATTTTGTTATTTTAGAGAATTATGCCTTCGGAATGGGCTAGAACTGCAGAGGCCCAAGCCTCCATGTATTTTATGTTCCATTAATAGAATTTAGTCTTATTTATAAAAAAATAATTATGTCAATTTAATACAAAATTATTATTTAATATTTTTAAGAAAATTATTTTTATCATAAATTTTAAATTTTAAATTAATAATATTAGTCAAATATACCGTTTCTTTAAATGATATTATATATTAAACTATTTATAATTTAAACTCCACTCTTTGACCTACCCTTCTCTCGGGTCAAACTAGTTGTTTTCCATCTAATGGCTAGTTAACTGGTCATCTTTTTATAGTGTAATGCTTTGATCTATTTTCTCATCGGTCTTGAATCGCCATGGTTAAAATAAAATAAAATAATTTATTTTTATTATTATTTATAAAAATAATTTTTTATTATTACTATTTGTATTTTAAATCTAGTTTTAATTTGATTTATTAATGTTTTTATTTTTATTTATTAATTTCTTTATTTTTATTTTATTTTTGTGTATTTTAATTCTAGTTTTTAGTTTTATTTATTTATCAATGTATTTTTTACTTATTGACTAAATCCTTTTTATTTTTATTTTATTCTGTAATTATTTATATTTTTTTTAGGTATAATTTAAAATAAAAATAATTTATTTTATTTTTAATTGTATTTTAATTCTAGTTTTTAATTATTAATTTATTTATACATTAAATCCTTTATTTTTATTTTTATTTGTATTTTTATTTTTATTTATTGACTATATCCTTTTTATTTTTATTTTATTCTGTAATTATTTATATTTTTTGTTTTAGGTGTAATTTAAAATTAAAATAATTTATTTTATTTTATTTTTAATTGTATTTTAATTCTAGTTTTTAATTGTATTTATTTATTCATTAAATCCTTTATTTTATTTTTATTTTGATTTTATTTTTATTTTTATTTTTATATTTTTGATTTAGTTATAATTTTTTACTTTGATTTTTTGACTTTTGACTTGATTCATGTTTACCCTGTTTTTTGAAAGCGTGTTAATTTAGTTTTTAGTTCAGATTTTATATTTTAATTCGTGATTTTAAAGTGAGGGTAGTTAGGTGTTTGGTTCTTTTTATATTTTTATTATTTTATTTTATTTTATTTATTTATTTATTTATTTTTACTATTTTTAATTTTTATAAGGTTGGGTTAATTTTATTTTTAATCTAATAATAATTTAAAATAACTTATAATTATTTTTATGATATTTTTAAAATCTTGGTAATATGACATGTATAGTGAAATAAGTGTTTTGATGTTTATGGGTATTTTCCATCCATTTAATTTATATAATTATGCTAAGTATACTTATTTTTTCAGTACCAAACTCTAGATATACACAGATCATCATATGTAAGACCCTAGTGCCTTACATATTTGATATTAATGTCATTTATTTGTATTACTTAGGACTTTGGTAATTGAGGCTTGAGGGAAAGCCCAATAAAAGCTTTTTAAAATGTTTATATTATTTTTAATTCAATGAGAATCTTGGAATTAAAAGGAAAGACCTAGAACAAATTTCCAACCTCCATATAGTTGGAAAAAATTATCCCTCTCATTCCCTGGAGATAAAAAAATATCTCAATGGAAAAATTGGGCTCTACTTTCGGTCTTTTAGGAAGAAGGGAGAAGGAAAAACTACTCGAATAGATGAAGTTTGAGGGTAGTATATGAACCTGGGTAGGATGTTGCAGAAGGAGTGAATCCTGAGTTGGACTAGAGTGAGTGGATAACTCCAATACATACACAGGTCAGCAAGCATTAGGCTAGACTATGGTACCTTGATACCTATTTTCTCACTCTCATTGGTTACAGTTACTGGAGCAGAAAGCTTGGGGGAGAAGCAAAAATAATTTCCCTTCTCATAGGTTGGGTAGAAATTTTACCAGAAAAAACTCTCTGCATATAATAAATTTATTCCTAGGATCGCAACATCTTTCTATCTTTGATTAAGGAAAGTTAATAATCTAATACACATTATACTATTAAGAATTGCATATAGTGAATATTTTATGGAAATGTAATATGAAAATATGCATATAGTGAATATCTTATGGAAATGTAATATTCTTAATATTTGTAGTGTTAAAGTAAGTGTTGTTAAATGCCAGAGTCTGTATGACAACACAAAAGATGAAACAATGTTGACATTCCCTGAGTTAATATAAGTCTTTCTAAATATTGGAACCTTGGAAGATAATATAGGAGATGTAATATCATTGCTACTACCCGTGTTGACGTCAAACTTGTTCATTGTTGAATCTGCTACTATGTAATAAGGTTGTTATTGCCTAAGTTGATATGGAACTTGTTAATTTCCGAATTTGTTACCGTAATGAAACATTTGCACTCGGAATGAAGGTTAGGATGCATTCCTGTGTGTGAGGGTAGTCAAGCATCCAATTTTCTTCTTTGACGTGAGGGTTTTGGTGTGCAACGTATGGCTATTTGAACTGTCAATCTGATGGAAATAAATAAATAGAACTTTAAAAAGAAGGTAATTGTCGCAAGGAAAACAAGATGATTGTAGGTGTAGGGCAGATTACGAACTTATTCGAAATTATCTATGTAACCATGGATCATGTTGAACCGACTGATAAGGGATGTGTGGGAATAGACATCTGGAGGGAACCTAGATTGAGAGGAAGACATCAAATAAATTAAGTGGAAAAGGTAAAGAAAATTGTGGTTAGTTCTGCTATGATGCAAGGATCCAACGTGGAAAAGTTTGACCCTGTTAGCTCAGAGAATAACGAGTGGGTCGAGACATGTACGTCTGTGATGTTTTTGTAATAATTTCATTTAAAAGAGCATGAAAAGTTACATGTGCATATTGTAAATAAGATGAAACGTGACGACAATCATCAAATTAAAGTACAGAAAATATATTGATAATGAAGTTCACTATGTGTGGGTTACGTCTTCAGGCTCAATGTCAAGAGTGTGGCTGCTAATTTATTTAATGCTACAAATTATGATGATGTACATGGTATGTTCTTTATTATTACAACGACAAATACCCTCAAGGTGAGTGACATATATCTCCATGAGACAGTCTCTTGATTGGAATTCTCACTCAAATGGGTTTGGCTTTTCAATGAGAAGCTAGTAAAATCTCACATGATGTGGCATATAAGTATCTATCAACATAATGGTAATCAAAGATCTAGATAAAAAAAAACATTATCTCAGGAAATCAGAAGTAAAGCATGACATAACTACATCATATACCTTTAGTTTCTGTGATGGCCAAAAAATTCAAAGATGAGGTGCAAAAATGGACTGCACCATTCAATTCTAAGCAATGAATGGTGTAAAATCGATTATAACCTTGTCCAATTATGACACTGTCAAATTTTTGACCCTCAGGAATCTGAATATCCCCCCAAAGCTTCCTTCCTAAAGATGGTCAAAAAATTTGCTGCTCAAATGAAGATTGTGAGCACACCGTTGCACTCCCAGCAAATTTTTTTGAAAACTGACTATAAATTCAGCATCATTCTGACACGAGAAAAAATTGACCTCCAAGGTAAAATTTTAGATTCCACATATTCTCCAAAGATTAATTGTTGTTGGAGACCTAAATTTTCATTGCTCAGATAGAGATTTTGGTTGCACGGTTGGACTCATGCTCAGAAAATATGATAAAATGACTATAATCTTGTCAAGATATGACATTAACACCTATGACCATCTAAGGGAATATTATGACATCTTCACATATTATATGGCTCATGGTTCCACTCAACTCATGATTCCACTCCACTCTCCACCATTGAGCTTCCGATTGAATTGTGGAATATCTTCTCAAGCAAGAGTCTCACTCGATTATCCTACAAATCCACTTGGGTCATTGGAAAAAGTGTTAAGTTGGGAGGGGGCAGGCTCGAGTTCCAAGCTTGTGGCCTTCCTCAAATGGCACATCAATTTTTTCGAATTTCGGTACATTGGGTGATGTTTGTTTGATTGGATAACACTTGATTTTGTTGACTATTTTTTTTTTAGGGCGCCCGGAAGGTAGGTCAATTGGGGTGCCCTGGTGGGTTCGAGCCTCGCGCCCTCAAAGCATATAACAAGTAGCATGTGCTAAGGGGGTGCGGGAGGGTGCGGAAGTGGTGCGGAGGGGGTTTCACGGGTGGCGGTGGTTTGACCACCTGCGACCCCTTATACAATATGTCTACTATATTTTGGTGTCGACTCACACCTTTTATATTTTTTGGGTTTTTTAATATAACAAATAATAGCCCTTTTAATTTTTTTTGAAAATAATGGTCAATGGGAAAATTAAGAAGGTAACAATTTCACTAGCTAGGTCGTCAAATTCCATGCATTGGGTCTCAGTCAATTTGTTGCCTCATTAAGCTTGTCACTTGATCAACTTTGACTAAAACTATGACTAGCTATAACTTGACAATACAAACTCAAATTTAAGTGTTGTTCACACAACTATGATATAATCTTAATTTCACTTAAATCAAAGGACTTCGAATTTTGAGTTATTCTAAGCCCTCTTTGGCTTATGAGCATCTCTTAAACGTAGATCACGTGGCATTGTGGAGGTAAAAATAAAATAAAAGGAAATTATAGAACCTAGTTGCGTGGTAAATATATGGAGAATACAAACATAGTAAGAACTTGTAAGTTACCTGAAATTGCTCATGTTTTTGAACTCATGGAAGGACCCCTCAGGATTGACTATTGTCGAGCCTTAGAGAGAGGAAATTGTAATAGAGAATAATCTCCACTTCTAAGGGTGTGGGGTAGGTTTAGTCTTTGGCTGCTAGAAAGGAATGGCAACTGCCTCCGGCCCTACACTCTAACCCTTTCTTTTCCACAAAAATATAGTCACATACAATGCTCAGTGAGAAAGAGAATAAAATAACTATGGGATTCTACATATTAATACCAATAATTTCAGTAAGCCTCTTAAGAGAATCTTCAACTAAACATACATAAAAAAATTGCAATACATTATTTCTTTACACATACAAAAATTGGATGAAAGCAAATACAGAGGAAACCATGTTACAATGGTCTAAATAAGTAAATTGTAAAAGAGAATAATTTCCACTTCTAAGGCCGCGGCGTAGGTTTAGTGTCAGGCTACCAACAAGGACCTGCAACCGCATCCAGTCCTACCTTGTAACCGTTTCTTTTCCACAAAAATAATTTCACATACAATGCTCCTTGAGAAAGAGATTAAAATAGGGATTCTACAAATTAATACCAATAATTTCAGTAAGCATACATAACTAAATTGCAATACATAACATAACTAAATAAACTAATGATTAACTAAACATACATAACTAAATTTGAATACATTATTTCTTTACAAATACAAAAATGGGAAGAAAGAAAATACATAGGAAACCATGTTACAATGGTCTAAATAAGTCATTGTAAATAAGCTCAACTGACCATCGAGGTCATCAACTCGAATTGTATTTCTTCGAGTCGATGACCTTGAGATAGTGAGTTGAGCTTATTTACAATGACTTATTTAGACTATATATGTGTGTAAAAAGCCATTACTTTGGCCAAGGTTTGGTTGTAGAGACAGATAGGGGAGGCCATTAAATTAAAATAACAGGTGATGACAATCCTCCCAACAACTATACCTTTGAGACCAGTGTTGAAAAAAACAAGTATAGATATAGAACTGACCGAGACTAATCTACATTTCATAAAAATATAGTAAGACCGAAAATGAACTCTATCTAAAGCACTTGTCAATTTTGGGAAGGATATAATCCCAGTTGCAGATGAAAGAAAAACCATTTAAGTGTAAGAAATCCACACCTACAAGAAGGCCAGAGAGGACTAGTTATTTCTTGAGAGAAGGGTGCTCGAGATACAAAGAAAAAATATATATCAGACGTAACCAAGATCAAACCTGGGTGAGTCACCCCGACTAGAATACTTTGCGCCCAATACTCCTCCAAGTATTACTAAAAGGAAACTAGGACTGTCTCGATTGACCTCCAACTTGGTACATTGAAACCCTTCCAATAAAGAAACTGTTTTATGAGAAGAAGCATTAAGAAAAAGTGCGAAAGAAAGGGTGACGAACCATTTAAAAAAAACATTGATATTAAATATAAAATTTCCTTGTACAGCAGCTCCGATCGCTAAAAATGTATGATGACCAGATGAGTCAGTTTGGGTCATAGAGCTTGAGCTGGAGGAACTCGAGTGCGAATGAGTTAGGCAGGCAATGGGGAGGCTAGGGAACGGTTACCCCAACCATCCTTTACATGATGTCATCTAGATGATTAGGAACCCTGATATCTACGGTGGTAGATCATTCACCTGGTGTCATCCAAACCTCCTTGTCAGATTAGGAATGACAGCTGTGGGTTGTGATGCCTTCGTGATTGTTCCTCCCATTCACCCTTACTCCTATCGTCTAACTCATTTAAGGTGATAGGTTTTTAACGATGGTGGTTAGGTCATTATTTTGTATGGTTTCAAACTTCAATGAAAATTTTAATCAGCCATGTTGCCACTTATTTTATGGTAATTTATCAAAACCATGTACAAAACTCAAGAATGTAATGAATTCCTATTCAAAGTGAAAACAAATAAAATATACATTAGCTCGGTGAAAGAGAACTTTTGGTGTGTGTGTATGTTATGCAGGTTACATCATATTACTCTATACGTACTTCTATTTATATTCAACTATATATCAAATATTCCTAAACTTTATCCATTACATATAAACATATACCTTATCATCATAAGAATCCACTTTTGCATCTCTAGGTGTGTATAGTTTGGAATCATATTTTCAATTTTTTATTTAATTATTAATAATTATTAGTTGGTAATATGTATTTAAATTCTATGGAATATCTTATAAAATTTAGAGTAGTATACAAAAATGAAATCCTTAGATTTATCTTCAATGGAGTTATGGATTTTTTGATATTTTAATTAAATTGATTAATTAAAAAATGTTGTATGGAAAATTATCACATGAAGTGAGTTATGTGTTTTTGGGCATGTGTTATTGATAGGTCTTGGTATTGGTCCCTGATATTGTAACACAGTCTATATATAGATTAATATTATCTATATTAAAATGATTACCAATCTCCATGGTCAATAATCTTGTTCCATATTATTTTAAATGTATATATGTTTAAATTATTTATTAATTTTTTAATGATAATAAAATAACTTAAAATAAAACTATAATTTAGTTAATATTTTTTAGTTTTTTAATTTAAACAATGTAAAAGAGATAAAATAAATTCCTTGAAACCATTTGATATATTGTTTCTATAATAGTATTATCATTCACGTATGATACAAAGATCTACGCAACATAACTAATTTGTCATGTCAAGGTCATTCTTTTTAATCAAATTTTGGTTTTCACCTTAGATGCATCTTTAAAATTTTGATACATGTTACATAAAATTGAAGCGGAAAAACCTGTGTCATTCAAGTTTATTAAATTCATTTCATGTTTATTATGTCACTACCAGTGACATTTACCTTTCAGGTTTGGGTATTAATTTTAGGTAGATACACAAATATTTTGTTGACCTCTAATGTTAACATTTGAGTTTTTATTTCCTGAGGTGCTGACGTCATCGTGCCACCACCACTAGGGCTAGAGATCCCAAGGTAGGATGTAAATATTTTCCTTCTATCATGCAAAACTTCAAAATCAACAAGGTTTGATGTGATTCATAATTAAAGTTAAGGCATTGCATTAAACACTCGAAGTAATCATTTCTACCTTTGAACTAAATTTTCACAAAAATTATTGTAAAAGCATTCGGTGGATTTTTGTCCTAGAGGGGGTTTTCCAACCAAAACTTATTTTTTCTATTATATACTTCTCATTTATGTTTTTGAATTGATTATGAAGATTAATTAACTCTATATAAAATATTAATAACTTATTAATTTCTAAGAAATGTTAATTCACCCCCCTCACATTATTTCCAAGAGTTAGTATGAGAGAAATTCCTTTTACAATAAGTCTAAATACTAAAGGGAGATCAAGAAGTGCACCAAGAATGGAGTTCCTCTCTTTAATCAATGCACCTATGCACTATGGAGTTGAAGTATGGAAGGTAAGAAACTTGTCGAATAGGATGAAAAAGTCAATAATTCCATTATGAGTGGACTCATTGAATTTTTCTATGTTAAGGTATTAGGTTGTAAAACAACAAAGGAGCTTTGGGGAAAGAATCAAAATATATATGAAGGAGACTCAAAGGTCGAAGAAGAAAAAATTCAAATTTGTAGAGCTTTATTTGAACAACTTAAGTTGAAATAAGATGAGAACATTGTAGCTTTCCTTGAATGAGTCGATCAAGTAAAAAATGCCTTGGAAGGACTCAGAGAACCATCAAATAAAAATTTTATTGTATAAAAGGTCTTGAGATCTCGTCCAACAAGATTTAATCCCAAGGTTCATGTCTTAGAAGATAGATCTACATGGGATTCTTATAGCTTATGAAATGAGTATTAAACAAGAAGACAATCCATCTAAATGAGAAGCAACATTCACAACATTCACAAGTTCCTAAAAAGAAGAAGAATACTCAAATAAATAAATTTCTAACTTTGTGAGAAAGATGACAAGAGGAACATGTAATTTCAAAGGTAAAATTCCATTAATAAATTTTAATTGTGGTGAGATTGGTCGCTTTTCAGCTAAATGTCCTAATAATAACTATGGAAATGAAGATGAAGAACCCAAGAAGGGAAAGAAGGGTCAAAGAATATTTAACATGCAATTATAACTGCTAAAACTGTATGATGAACAAATGAGTCAATTTGGGTTGCAGAGCTTAAGCTGGAGGAACCCGAGTGCAAATGTGTGAGGTAGAAGACAAGGAGGGTAGGGAACTGTTACCGTAACCATCCTTTGCATGATGTCAGATATACGATTAGGAACCTTGAGATCTACTATGGTAGATCATTGACCTCGCGTCGTCCAAACCTCCTTGTTAGAGTAGGAATGATAGCTGTGGGTTGTGATGCCTTCGTGATTGTTCCTCCTAGTAACCCTTACTCTTATTGACTAACTAAGGGAAAATTATTTTGTACTATTTCAAACTTCAATGAAAATTTTAATCATCCTTTTCGCCGCTTAATTTATGGTAATTTATCTAAACCATATAAAAAACTCAACAATGTAATGAATTTCTATGCTAAGTGAAAACAAATAATATACATTAGCTAGGTCAAAGATAATTTTTTTCAGTGTGTATGTTATGCAAGTTACATCATAATTAACAATAATAATAATCCAATTTTAAGGTCATGGTGTAATATTCCAAATTATCCTTCTGCTAGTTGGAATATTAATTTTTGATTTTGTCATTTAGATAGATGAATAATAGGGTAGGGAGAACTATAAATCTCTTTAGTAGGAATAAACCCACTTCTAATGTGAATGTGGATCATATTATCAGTTGAATAAAGCACCCTCATGTTTGAATATGGTTTGAAGCATGTGGATGGGATCATTTTTTACCAAATCAACAATGTTGGTATGGAGGTAGTGGAGAGTTATTGAGGGATAGCGCAGTGTTAGTGGGAGGGAGTCTCCATGAGAGTAGCATCTTTAATGAGTGGGACCAAGGGTGAGGAGGCTCACAAAGCATATAAGGAAGGAGATGGTAGCCATAGAGGGCATCCTGATTATTGTTATTTCTTGGTCTTTTATGACTTTCTACACGCTTTAGCTATTTAGCGGAGTCTATTGTGTTGCTTAGCAAAAGGGTATTTACGAGCAGAAATCCCACCCTCATCCTCAGAGGACTTTGAGTGCCCAATAAGGAGAATTGAACTTCATTTCCACTATCCAACATCAAGCCAGGCTTCAACCATCATCCACAATGCATTCTCCTTTAGGATTGTGTTGTTCCGCACTGCAGTAGGAGTGGAGGGTCTATAGACCTAGTTTCTGAGATTGTTTTCAAGTGAGGGGAGCAGCCCTTCATCCGGGAGCCTAGCAAGTAATTTCCTTTAGCATTATTACACCATATGGCATCAGTCCAAGCAGCAATCTTCATCTACAATGCAGTCTCATTTAGAAACTGCGTTATTTTGCAAGACAGATGCAATGGAGGGTCAAGTATCCAAGTTATTGACATTTTTTTCTAGTGAGGGGAGCAACCCTTCATCCGAAATGTTAGTGAGGAGGGGTATCCAAAATTTTCACATCATATCAGCTAGTTCCTAGCAGCTATCCAATTGCAGAGAATTATTCAACCCTAGGACTGCATTTTTCATTTTTTGTATTTCTGGAAACCCATTCTGGTTTTCCTTGGGAGTGTGTTAGAAATCCTCGATCTCTGATCCCGACATTTTCGAAGAACTATATCAGAAAATCCATGTATTTTCACTTACACTAGTAGTTAGTCCCATCATAAACTGCATTTTCATAGCCTCCGGCATTTTTTATAGCAGTTTTTCTTCATATTTCATATATTGGGTCCTTAGAGGCTTGTTTTGCCTAGCTTGAGTGTATTTTTCCTCAATCTCTTGTACACATTTTCTGCTATAATGTCTAATAAAATGGCTTTGTGATTTTCTCTTATTTGATGTGTTGATATTTCACTAAATTTTCTAGTTTTATGTTCTATATTTTTTTTTCCTAATTTGGAATATTACAGTGGCATCAGACCATAATCTTGGCTCAACATGTCTAGTACAACGGCTATGCATCAGAAGAAGGAGAACCTCTCACAGAAAGGGAGAAGAGGTATCTTAATAGAAATCGGGGATATGATTATACAGAAAACAAAGGAGACAAAGTCAAAACTCCAATATCAGGAGAGATGGATGAAAAGGATTTTCCCAAACTTCTTCTCCAAACCATGCAGGATATTGCCCGAGAAATCAAGGAGATGAGGATGGAGAAACATAAAGGATTCCCTAGATGGTTTCTACATGGGGAAATCTCCATAATTTCACATCACTGGTATGAACAAACAGTAAGGCAACAAGTTTCCCAACTCTCCACTATGCCTACATTTCTAGCAGTGGGAAATGGAGGTGGAGGACCTCAAGAATAGGAGACTCTTGAAGACTATTTTTGGGAGTATGAGTCTTAGTCTTAAATATTCAAATATAACCTAAAATTCAGGAGTTTTGTGAGATCAAGGATAATAGGAGACCCAAAAAAAACAATAGAAGTGTAGGGTAAATGCAAAACAATGATATGTAACGTACTATTGGTAGATTTTTTCTGCATGCTTTTGATGGGTCATCGAAGTGCACAACCAAGTCTTGGATGGAGAAACTAGACATATATTTTCAGTTGAACCAAGTATGAGAGATTGAAGCCATTAAGATAACAGCGCTGCACCTTGAAGGTGAGGCACATGATTGGTGGTTTCATCTTCTTTCTACATTGGGGCATGCCAATGTGACTTCATATTCAGAGTTCACCCAAAGGTTAGTAGAGAGGTTTGATCGAAGGGATACAGACGCACCTTTTATTGAGCTAACCAAGCTCAAGAAGTCAGGTAACCTAGAGATGTATATCTCTGAATTTCTAAAACTTTCTTTCATGGTTCCATATTTATTTGCAGGAAGGAGAGTTCATATGTTCATTGATCGGCTAGAAGAGGCTCTGCATGGGTTGGTTAAATCAACTAAATGAACTACAATCCATGATGCTATTGATAAGGTTAGAGATTTCCAAGATGCCTTGCCAAGAACAGGAGCTCCATTTCAACAAAGACCCCCCTTTCAGTAAAAGGGAAAAAGTGTTAAGGTTCTTCCTTCAAAAGATAACCAGAGCGAAGGGCCTCTTAGTGATGATGTCTGAAGGGACTTGAGGAGGAGAAAGATTTTCATCACATGTCAAGAACCATGGGCACCAGGGCATCGGTGTGTTGTAGGGAAGACACACTATATAGAGGTATTCTATGATAGTTAGGAACAAGGAGAACAGGATCTAGGATGAGACAACAACGTTGTGATAGGAGGGGAGGATCCACCACCACAAGGGGGTGGGAATGGGGAATTTTTTCCCATTGGTGGGGGGTTTGCATCTTTGCGGGGAGTTCCCATGTATCTGACTTTGAGAGTTTGAGTTATCATTTAGGAGCAACAGGTATCAGCGTTGATTGACAATGGAGCTACCCACAATTTTATTGATGCTTAGTTAGTGCATAGGAGAGAAATACCCACCGATGATTTTGGGGGAATCTAAGTGTTGGTTCTAGGTACCTGAACCATGCAGTGTATGAGGTATGTCCCGGCATTGTCTGCAACCTTGGGGACATATAATTTGACTGATCACTTCTTTTTGGTCAACATTCCTAACACCAATGTGATATTGGTTGTGCAATGGTTGATTTCATTAGGGAAGGTCACCATAGATTGGGAGACTTTACAGATGGAATGGGTAAATAAGAAGAGTGGTAAGAAATAGATGATCAGGGGCATGCACACTTATCCACCTCAAGTAGCCTCTGCACATAAGATGGAGCCTGATTTGCATAGTGGGAGCAAGGACACATCAGTCCACTCAGATATCCAGTTGGACCTAAACCATGATGTTATATTATTTGGAGTCATTCCACCAGGGAGGCCCCCAGATCGGGAGTTGGCTAAAGATTTCTCACAATAATTTGCATCATTCATAGATCTAGCTAAGAGGAGAGCCTTGGGTGAGTCTAGCACAACACAGAGAGTCTTTGGTAGGCTCAAGGAGGATATGGATATTTTCTCAATATTGGTATTACCAGCTCTCAAGAAGCCTCTTGCGTTGGGAGGAGATGTTTCAAGAGTGAATTAAGGCACAATCATGGTGCGAAGGGGCTACTCCATAGCCTTTGAGAATCAGAAGATACTTCCCCATAAGAAGGAGTCTTCCATATATGGCAAGGGATCTTTTGCATTCATGCATACATTTGCAAAATTCAGGGATTTTTTGATAGGCAATAGATTCCAAGTGAAGACTAACCTCCATAAACTTCAACCCTTACTTGAGCAGAAGCAACAGCAAGGGAGGAAGCAAAGGTGGGATGGCAGTATTCCAACATGTGGCTTTGGCATTGAGCATGTCAAAGTGGGGAGAAGCGTGGTGAATGGTGCATTATCACAAATTCTAGTAGTGCTGTCATTTTTGAGTATAGATCCATATTGGGAGTCCTAGCTATTGGTGGAGTATTCTAAGGATCACTTCACATGTGAAGTGCTTGATGGATAGGTGATAGATTAGAGGTATAAAGTGATAAATGGGGTAATCTATTACAAGGATTGGATCTTGTTGGCTAGAGAATCTGAGCTCAAGAAGAATATTCTACCTAAAGCACATGATTGACTCCTTTCCAGTCACCAAGATTTCATTGGGACATATCAAGCCATTTGGGAGAGATTCTCATTGGAGGGTCTAAATGAGGATGTGTTCCAGTATATCAGGGGATGTGTGGTTTGCTTGAAGGACGAGAAGGAAAACAACCGACCTGCAAGGTTGTTACAGCTAATTACCTTTCCGGTAGAGAGATGGGAGATAAAATCTATAGACCTCATTACCAATGTTCCAACAGTACATGGTAAGGTTTGTGTCTTCATACTGGTTGATCAACTACCAAAGTATTTGCATTCCTTTGCCATTTATTTACAATGCATTTCTCCAAAAGAGGGTGAGCCACTCTTTATACTTCATGGTCTTCTTGGGGCCACAATCAGTGATGGGGATGACCACTTCCTATGAGGCTTTGGGCAGGTGATATCATATTTGAGGTGTACTCAGTGGACACCAAACATCAGTTACTACCCCAAGGAAGATGACAAGATAGGGGCAGCAAGCAAGTGGCTCAAAAGATACTTACCACAATGTGTTTTGGGGCAGCAAGGAGCAGAAATGCACTAGTTCCACTTGAGGGACTATTATCACCATCTAGTATTTCATATAGAAGTAAGTGTATCTCTAATTTTAATTCCATGTGTTGATGATATTTTAATCACTGTTCTTAGGATGGTTGGGGGAATAGCACATGGATTAGAGCTACTCATTAGAAGTAAGACCTCCATAATTTTTCATGTTCCATGCTTCAATGAGGACATTAGATAGCATATAGTTGCCTCCATGGATTTCCCACTTCTGTATGATGGCACCCCTTTGGTTTTATCACCAAGGTCTAACCTGGGCACTTGGGAGGAGTAGCTAAGGGACAAAGTGGTTGGAGAGCATATGGTTCAATGGAGGAGTCTATAATATGGTGATGCTACAGGGGAAGGAGAGGAGGTTTTGCACTACCCATCCTTGTAGTTTATTTAGGACAAGAAACATTTGGGAAGGGAGGATTGTAATATTCTTAATTAGTCTTCTTCTAGTTGGAATATTATTTTTTTCTTCTGTCATTTATATAGATGAATAAGAGGGTAGGGAAACCCATAAATCTCTTTATTAGGAATAAAACCACTTCTAATGTGAATTTAGATCATCTTATCAGTTGAATAAATCACCCTTAGGTGTGAATAGAGGTTGAAACATGTGGATGGGATCAAGTTAGACAAAATCAACAATGCTGGTATGGAGATAATGGAGAGTTATTGAGGGATAATGCAGTGTTAGTGGGAGGGAATCTCCATGAGAGTAGCATCTTTAATGAGTGGGACCAAGGGTGAGGAGGCTCACAAAGCATATAAATAAGGAGATGGAAACCATAGAGGGTATTTTAATTATTGTTATGTCTTGGTCTTTTATGTGTTTTTACATGCTTCAGGTATTTAGCGAAGTCTGATGTGTTGTTTAGCACAAGGGTGTTTCTGAGCAGAAATCCCACCCTCATCCTTGGGGGACTTAAAGTGCCCACTTGGGAGAGGTTCATTGAGATTCATTTCCACTATCTAGCACTAGGCCAAGCTTCAGCCATCATCCACAGTTTAGTCTCCTTCACGATTGTGTTTTTTTGTAGGGCAATAGGAGTGGAGGGTTGATAGATCCAGTTTCTGAGCTTGTTTTCCAGTGAGCGGAGAAGCCCTTCATCCGAGAGGCTATAAAGGAAGTTCCTTGAGAATTATTCCACATACAGAATCAGGCCAGGTAGGATCCATCATCTACATCACAATCTCCTTTAGAAACTGCGTTATTTTGCAAGCCAATTGCAGTGGAGGGTCAAGTATCCCAGTTCTTGACCTTGTTTTCCAGTGAGGGGAGAAGCCCTTCATCCGGAAAGTAAGTGAGGAGGGGTATCATAAATTTTCACATCATATCAACCACTCCCAGTAACTATCCAACTACAGAGCATTATTCATCCCTACGGCTGCATTTTTCATTTTGTGTATTTCCGAAAACCCTTTCTGGGTTGTCTTGAAAGTGTGCTAGAAAACCTAGATCTCTGATCCCGACATTTTGTAATTAATTTCATAGCCTCTGACATTTTATATAGCATTTGTTGTTCATATTTCATGTACTCGGTCCTTAGAGGCTTGTTTTGCCTAGCATGAGTGTCTTTTTCCTTAAGCTCTTATACACATTTTATGCTATAACCTTTAATAAAATGGCTCTACAATTTTCTCTTATTTGATGTGTTGACATTTCACTTCATTTTCTAGTTTTATGTTCTATATTCATGCTTTTCCCTAATCTGGAATATTACACACGACCAAGCCAGACGCAAAATTGGTGTACAATACCCCCTTGTTTATGGGACAAGGGACCCATTGGTATAGGAGACCCCCTTCTTTATGGGGCAAGCAACCCACCTTCGCACATTTATTTGACTGCTAAGTCTACAAAGGCATACATACTCTAACCCCCCTCTGGTTTTGAACCTGTGACCTCTTAGGAGGAAACACATGATCTTAACCATTAGACCATTACTCTATACGTACTTGTACATATAGTCAACTATATATAAAATATTCCTAAACCTTATCAATAATCTTGTTCCATACTATTTTAAATGTATATAGGTTTAACTTATCTATTAATTTTTAAATGATAATAAAATAACTTAAAATAAAATTATAATTTAGTTAATTTTTTTTTGTTTTTTAATTTAAAAAATGTAAAAAAAATAAAATAAATTCCTTGAATCCATTTGAAATATTTCCTCCTTAATAACATTATCATTCAAATATGATAAAAACGGTCTCCGCAATATAACTATTATGTCATGTCAAAGTCATTCTTTTCCATCAACATTTTGTTTTCACCTTAGATGCATCTTTAAAATTTTGATACATGTGACACAAATTTGAAAGGAAAAAACCTATGCCATTCGGGTTTCTTAACTTCATTTCAAGTTTATTATTTCAATACCAGTTACATATACCTTTTAGGTTTAGGTATTAATTTGAGGTGGATACAAAAATATTTTGTGGGTATATATGGTTAACATTTCAGTTTTTATTTCCTGAGGTATTGACATCATCGCACCACCACCACTAGGGCTACCGATCTGAAGGGAGGATGTCAATACCTTTCGTCTATCATGAAAAACTTCAAAATCTACTATGTTTGATGGCATTCATAATTGAAACTGAGGCTTTGCATTCCCTGGCTTCTACCTCCGAACTAAATTCCCATCCTCAACTGTTGGAATGTGTAATTCCTACTTATCTTCAGTTGTGAATTTCTATGTATGGAGTTTGTTCATATTCCATAGGAGATAGATAAATCTAGGTTCCTTGTTTTGTGTGTGGTTGAGATATTCTCTCAACCAATTTATTGTGCATCCAAGATAGCTTCCCTATATTGAGACAATACTTGATGTACATATGTAACTTTATTTGATTAATGGGATATAGTGTGTATCTGAGATTTCATCTTGGTATCAGAGCCCATAATGGCCTGGACCTCCGCCCCTCTTGGGTTGAGGGATATATAAGAGAGAGTATTTTTTTATTTTTTTTTAGTTCGTCCATTTGAATTGAATGCCGTAGAAACTCGTTGTCTGTTGTGTGTGCAGAAGCACTGTTTGACTGTTGGGATTCTTGTGGCGATGGTAGAGAGTATGTGAAGTTATAGAGTTGTTAAAGAAGATGGATCCAAGGACAAAAAATCCGATGAAAAAGAAATGTCTTTTTGTTAACACTGAAGCAGTTGTGTTGTGTCGCATTAATATACCCCCGTTAAGCATTCAGATGGTCGTTATTTCCTTAACCGGATAAGCTCAATGTTTTCGATATGTCAGAGATAATAATGGGCTTAGTTTCTCCCGGGAAGGCATATTAGTAGTGGTATGTGTATATCGCCCAGCATGTTGTTTGGCATGATTAGTGCAGTTTCCAACTCCTTCCCTGTAAACTCCACTTTTATGTTTAGAATTGGTCGAAATACATGAAAGAAGGTGAGAATTCAAGCCAACTCCCACATGTTTCGAAGGAGCCATTGACGCTTCTAGGTAGGAGGAGGAGTCGTTAAAACGTGATGACATCTCGGTCTTCATTACCACTGTTGTCCCTACGGGGATTAGAGCACTCGATGGCTGGGGTGAGTTGAACACCATTTTTGGTGATTGTGAAATTAAGATTCTTTGGTTGTGGTTGGTGCTATTGCCTTAATGCCCAAAAATCACAGCAATATTTAGATTTTGGAATGTGGTTTTATTTTTATTGTTTTGAAGGGAACATGTCTTCAAATTTTGTATACATATTGAGATTCGCAACCTTAATATGAAGTCATTTTGTTAGAATTCGCTACTCTAAATAATGACAGGTATAGCATGGAGATTCAAGACCAGTATATCCAAAATTCAAAAATACAAAATCTATGACAGAAATATTCAAGTGAGAAATCTCTAGCAGATGAATGGTATGGTGAGCAGCAAAGGATGATGGACAATCAAGTTTGTGAATTTTTTTTTTTGTGTGAGTTTCTTGGAATAGATTCAATAGCATGTTAGTGGTTATTGTATGTACCTGGTAACTCCAAGAGTTGGAGTTGTGTTATAAGTTTTGTAAGGCATGTGTATCCCCGTAAAGTTCATGGTAATCTCAAAACCACTTTGTAATTACAGGTTCGTGGTCAACCATAAACTATTTTACAGTGTCGTTTTGTGGTCAACCAGAAACCATGTGTAACAGTGAAGTGGACTAGAAACAGGTCTATTCCATTGTTCTCCCACTGATGAAGAGATCTGGTGCAAGGTCACTGATGAAGAAATCCGATGAAAGGTCGCCGATGAAGGGATCCGGTAAAATTTTTCCGAAGAGATCTAAGACAGATCTACTGCTGGTGAGAGTTCACCGACGAAGGAAGAGAATTCTATAGAAGCAAGACTCTCTTGGTTTAGACTCTCTTTTTTAGAGCTGACCAGTTGGATTTAAATTAATCCATTCAAACATATTTTTTTTTTAACATGGTTACGGGTCATCCGATAAAACCCACGTTGGAGGGGGATCTTTAGATATAGGTACATGTATGCAGTGATAATGGTTGACAGAACCATGTATGAGAAGGACATCCTATGAGACCAGCGGTTGTAGTGGTTGGTACCCATGCATTATAGTGGATGTTTGCTCCTTTATATGGACATCGACATATCCTTTTCGTATGTTTGACCACAACTAGACTTTTTAGACCAGCATGCCAAAGTCAAAAATGAAGATGCCAAAGACTCAAAGTACAAAGCCATAGTAGTGGTTTTTTCTAGTATAAGAACGATGTAGTCAAAGTTTGTTTATGTTTGTAGAATAGACTCATGACCATGGTAGAGTATGAGTCACAATTTGTAATTAGAGCAAATCTACATGTCATTTATTATTTATGCATGCTGTAAGACCTAGAGAGGCATGCATACCCCTTTATTATATGTTCCCTCTGTCAAAGAGTTTTAACACCCTGGAAGAGTGTGTCATGCGGGATGGATACACTTGGGTGGGCCATATTGGTTTTGGACTCCATGAGGTGAAATTTTATATCTAGGGGGTGTTCATCGAGAGGTTGGATGAACCATGTATGTGAAGGACTTCCTAGTAGACTGACGGTTATAGCAGTTGGGAACCCATGCATTTTAGTAGATGGTTGTTCCTTTATATGGACATCGACAATAACATGAAAAAGATACAAAGTGTAATTACCAAACAAAACCAGTGTAATTACCAAACAAGACTAGATGTAGATTTTGCAGATGGATATTGAGACAAGTAGTCATTAAGGGGGTGCGTTGGAATGTGTAATTCCTACCTGTCTTCAGTTGTGACTTTCTATGTATGGAGTATGTTCCTATTCCATAGGAGTTAGATAAATCTAGGTTCCTTATGTTCTATGTGGTTGAGATATTCTCTCAACCAACTTATTGTGCGTCCAATATTGCCTCCCTATCTTGAGACAATACTTGATGTATATATGTAACTTTATTTCATTAATGAGATATAGTCTATATCTGAGATTTCATTATGAAATTTCATCTTCAACTAATTTTTTTTTTTGTAGGAATGCACTCGTTTCTAGATTGTAGGTGACCCCAATTAGAGTACTTTAGAGGATAACCCCATGCCCTCGAAGCCTATCTCCAATATTGAAGTTAGCCTTATTTTCAATTATTCTCTAGGAGAGATGAGTAATTTAGAGAAAAAAGTGAAGCATGTGCATTCCTAAGAAAATATATTGAAGAAGAGACATGATTTCCACTATGATACAAAACGCAATGTCCCAAAAGATTCATGTTGGTTCTTCTCCATCTACGAATTTTATGGTAGATGAAAGAGAGTCCTCTACAGGGGAGAAGAAAGTATAGGTAAGAAATATGTCATTGATAAGGTCTACTTTAATTTCAAAATCAGGCGTTGTCTCTACTTTCAATTGTTCAAATGTTCATTTCATCAACGAGATAGCCATGCCAACATTATATAATTGTCTACGAAATTAGTTTCTCTTACTCATTTGTGCACACATTTTACTGCCAATGAATATATGTGTAATAGAGTTAGAAAATACAGTTTCTCATCTATTGGATAGAAAACCTCCCACGCAAAAAAATCCTTGTGAAAGAAAGAGAGTTGTAAAAGTGTGTAAAGTGATAAATACTAAAGAGAAGAAAAAAAGGGTTTAAGGGAAACTCTATCCATTCATTCGTTCATTCTTATATGTCATTTGTTCACTGATGACCCTATAATGCCTCATGGGTCATTCATTTTGTAAGTGCCCATCAATACAAGGGATTTATTTGAGGAAAATCCATTATTGCTCGAAATTTGTGCATAATTATTATGGATGTGAAGTCATGGACCTCTCTCGTCACCACTTCTAAGCGCCAAACTCTCTTGAACACAGGTACATCAATTTTTATCTACTTTAATGTGGGAGTTTTCTCTAATATTATCCCCCGTGCTTCTACATTTTGCAATTATTCTCAATAATTCTTACAAGAAATGGAAAAAATAAAGGATTGTTAGTGAAGGAGACAAATTAAAGGAATTTTATACAAGTAGAGGAGGATGTTTACTAGAAGTGGAAGAACAAAGTGAACTTATATAGGGAATTTAAAAATTAGAAGAATTTTATTGATAAAGTGGGAAATTTTATGTTTTTCTTGTAGGTTCTCCTAATTAGGATTTAAAAAAAGAATATATGCAATATAGTTGATTATTTTGAGATAATATTCATGAATTTAGGGAACAAGCCCTATTGAGTACACCTTATTATTTTGAGATAATTTTTCATGAATCAAGTGAAGAATGTTTGTTGATTCAAATGATTATTTTAAGCTAAAATGTCATGAATTTAAGAAAAAATATATGGTCAGAACATATGATTCTCTTTAAGGGAGAACCTATGTTAATAAAATCTCATTATTTTTGTGATAATTTTCATGACCTTAAGGAAGAATCTGTGTTGAGTAGTAGGGAGTTGAGGCTTCTCTTTAAGTTGGAGCTCAAGCATTTGATGTACTCACAAAATTATTAGAAAAGCGTTCGGTGAATTTTTGTCCCATAGGGGGTTTTCCACCTCAAATTTCTTGTTTCTATTATATACATCTCATTTATGTTTTGAATTGATTTTGAAGATTAATTAATTCTGTGAAAAATATTAATAAGTTATTAATTTATAATAAATATTAATTCACCCCCCCTCTCGTTATTTCCAACAAATGGTATCAGAGCAAGTCCTTGTACAATAAGTATAACTACTAAAGGGAGATTAGGAAGTGCACCAAGAACTGAGTTCCTCTGTTTAATCAATGGAACTATGAACTATGGAGTGGAAGTATGCAAGATAATAAACTTGTCAAATAGGATGCAAAAGCCAAGAATTCCATTATGAGTGGACTCACTAAATTTTTCTATGTTAAGGTGTTGGATTATAAAACAACAAAGGAACTTTGAGGCAAGCTTCAAAACATATATCAAGGAGACTCAAAGATAGAAGAATAAAAAATAAAATTTGCAAAGCTCAATTTGAAAAAATGAAGATAAAATAAAATGAGAACATTGTAGCTTACTTTAAATGAGTTGGTGAAGTAAAAAATGCCTTGGAAGGACTCGGAGAACAAAAAAATAAAAAAATTAGTGTATAAAAGGTCCTGAGATCTCCTCCAAAAATATTTAATCCCTAGTTTTATGTCTTAGAAGATATATCTACATGGGATTCTTATAGCATATGAAATGAGTATTAAATAGGAAGATGGTTCATCTAAACCAGAAGCAACATTCACAACATCCAAGAAGACTGAAAAGGTTAAAACTGGATCAAGACCAAGCTCCAGTTTGTGCAAAGAAGAATAATACTCAAATGAAGAAATTTCTAACTTTGTGAGAAATATGAGAAGAAGAACATGTAATTTCAAAGGTAAACTTCCATTAATATGTTTTTATTCTGGTGAGATTGGTCACTTTTCAGCTAAATGTCCTAATAATAAGTATGGAAATGAAGATGAAGTACCCAAGAAGTGTCAAAGAAGATTGAACATGCAAGGTCTAAATAAGAAAAGTAAAATATCTCAAAACTCAAACTGAAGATAGAAAAATAACATGTTAGAATCCTCAATGACAAGAATGAATAATAAAAGGAAACCATTATCAACCTTAAAGTACAATTGGAAGAAGCCATAAAAATAAAATATTCCCTAAGAAAATATCTTCAATAAAGAAACAAGGCAAGGGAATATTTAGAAATAGAGATAGTCTATATATGAAAGGAAGCAAAAAAAGAATAAATGTTCAACATGATTTTTTAAATAACTCTAGAGTATTATATGAGATCATGAATAGTAAAAGGCCTCAAAGTGAAAATATGGGATTAGGATACAAGGAAACATTTGTAAAAACCTCAAGATCTTCCATGATAGAAAAGGGAGATGGACAAAAAAATTATGAAACAATTGCTAAAGGATATATTGAGAAGGAAAGAAGGATCCCAATAGACCATAAGGTTGAATATCAACAAGAAGTATCATGGAGAATAGTATCACAAATAAGGTCTCCTACTATAAACTATCATAATATATTTCTTGGTGTTTGTTACTCATCTTGAAATTTTGGACATAAAGCTATAAATTGTAATGCCTCTATTAGGAACAAAAATCAACTTTGGAAGGTCTTTCAAGAATAATTATCCCATAAAATCATTGGAGGATTACATGAAAAACCAAAACAGGTTTGGATATTTAATAAATGAAGTGTAGTGTCATAAATGCAACAAATTTGTATATTTGGCTAAATATTGCATGTTAACTGCTTCCCTAAGGGAATCACAATAGAATAAAAATACTCAAGTCTAGATGAATAAAACTGAGAGATTCACACTTGCCCTAAAAGCTCAAAGAAAGAAGAATGTGTGGTATGTTGATAGTGGTTTCGGAACACATATGAATGGAGACATGAATCACTTCATATCCCCGAAGGAATGTAAGGGTGGATTAGTGTATTTTACAAATGATGGATATGCAATTTTTATAGAACAAACACAATAAAGCTTGGAAGTAAGGATGCTACAACAAAGGATGTGCTTCTCATCGAAAATATGAATAATATTTTGTTGTAGTGTAAGTAAAATGTGTGATCAAGGACATATTTTTCTCTTTAACTCAAAGAAATGTGAAATAAGAAGAGAAAAATACAACCAATTGATGGCTACTACAACTAGGACTCCAAACGACATATATACATTGCATGAGGTTGTTAAAGGTTGTTTCTTGGTAAAAGAAAACGAAAATTGGCTCTGACACAAAAAATGGGACACATAAACTTTGAAAACCTTATCAAAATTATTTAAAAGGATGATGTGACAGAAATTATATTGATTTTGAAACCAACCAACTCTATGTATAAACATTGCAGGCATGGAAAATATACAAGAATTCAGTTCAAGACAAAAGAACATTCCACATCAAAACCATTGAAATTGATACACATTGATCTATGTGGATGGATGATGACCAAAGGACTGTATGGTGAATAAAAATTCATGTTAATGGTCGAATATTATACTAAGATGGCAACAAACATATTTTTCAAGAAAAAATCTTAAGCATTATAATGTTTCATAATCTACAAGGAAATGGTTGAAAATGAAACTAATTTGAACATAAAATGTTTGAGATCACAAATGGTGGAGAATTCAAATCCAAATCATTTCATCACTATTGTGAGGTGTTGGTGCCCCAAATTTTCTGGGCAACTGAGGACAATCTAAGACCACATCACTGAGGATCTAGGCTCCTCAGTGATGTCATTTTAGATTGTCCTTAGTTACCTGGACAATTTGAGTCACACATAGAGTGGTAGGATTTATTAGTCCTCAAGGAAGTGGTTTTATATTTTCCTCAGTTACCGAGAAAATTTGAGCACCAACGTGAGGAACATGGAATAAAAATATATTTCTCAATAACTAGGATCGTACAACAAAATGGAGTCATTGAAAGGAAAAACAAGTCAATAGAGAAGACGACCACAAAAATAATGTTGAATGATCAAAATTGGATAACAAATTTTAGGTTCAATAAGTTGATACAATAATGTACATTTCGAACAAGAGTTTACTTAGAAGCAACTGTGATACAACTCAATATGAAATATGGAAAAGAAAACCAGCAAATGTCAAACATTTTCAAGGCTTTAGAAGCCAATGCTCCATTAGAAAAGAAGACTAGAAGACAGGAACATTTGAATCTCAGGTAGATGAAGACATATTTTTTGGCTATTCACACGAAAGGAAATAATACAGATGTTATAATTTATGTTGATTGCAAATTCTAGGAATAAGAATATCTTAAAACAAGAGGAGAAAAAAAAAAGTCAACTGTTCAATATCTCATCTCCCGAGGGTTAAAAGAAAATGGTCAGCAAGAATGCCTATGCCTTGGTAAAAAGTGAATTTAAAAGAACGAGTTTTTGTTTTCAGTTGAGTTTGTTAGTTGTGTGGAATTTTTTGTACACCATATTAATTTTTTTATTGCTTTGGGTTTTTTGGGCGTTATGAAAAAATTACATCTAGAATAGTGAAAAAATTATCAATTTGACCACAATACTTTTAGCAACCTAATGTTTCAAACTTCTTAAGTGAGTCCATCATCAGGGATAAATGCCAAATATTCATTGAAAAGAATTGAGAGGATTAGCGTGAAGGAAATTTTTTGCCCTAGATAATCACAATTTCTCAAAGAGGGTAGCATTGTCCATCAAGTCCCTTCCATGGTAGGATTTAATGTTTTTAAAAAGAGAGTCCATACAGGCTAAATAGATTTCAGAAGGGAGAGGAATAACTTGTTCTGATTTTTCTAGTAACCCAACCTTTCAGACTTCTTAAGTAAGGATTACAGCAAAGTAAAAAAATTTCCCTAGATAATTGTAATTTCTCAAATAGGGTAGCACTGTCCATCAAGTCCCTTCCATGGTAGGACTGAATGTGTTTAAAAATAGATTCCATACAGGCGAAATAGATTTCAGAAGAGAGAAGAAATAGTCTCTTCCGAGTTTTTTAGTAACCAAACGTTTCAAAATTCTTAAGTGAGTCCATCATCTCAGGTAAACACCAAATATTCTTTGAAAATAATTGTTAGGATTAGGGAAAAGGAAAATTTTTGTCCTAGATAATCACTATTTCTCAAAGAGGGTAGCGATGTGCATCAAGTCCCTTCCATGGTAGGACTGAATATTTTTTAAATGAGAGTCCATACAGTCTAAATAGATTTCAGAAGGGAGAGGAATAACTTGTTCTGAGTTTTCTAGTAACCCAACCTTTTAGACTTCTTAAGTGAGTCCATCATCAGGGGTAAACGCCAAATATTCTTTGAAAATAATTGTAAGGATTAGGGCAAAGTAAAAATTTTCCCTAGATAATCTTAATTTCTCAAATAGGGTAGCACTGTCCATCAAGTCCCTTCCATGGTAGGACTGAATGTGTTTAAAAATAGATTTCGTACAGGCGAAATAGATTTCAGGAGAGAGAGAAGAAATAGCCTCTTCCGAGTTTTTTAGTAACCAAACGTTTCAAAATTCTTAAGTGAGTCCATCATCTCAGGTAAACACCAAATATTCTTTGAAAATAATTGTTAGGATTAGGGAAAAGGAAAATTTTTTCCCTAGATAATCACTATTTCTCAAAGAGGGTAGCATTGTGCATCAAGTCCCTTCCATGGTAGGACTGAATATTTTTTAAATGAGAGTCCATACAGGTGAAATAGATTTCGGAAGAGAGAGGAATAGCATGTTACGAGTTTTTTAGTAACCCAACTTTTCAAACTTCTTAAGTGAGTCCATCATCACAGGTAGACGCAAAATATTCTTTGAAAAATATTGTGAGGATTAGGGCAAAGGAAAAGCTTTTCCCTAGATTATCGCAATTTCTCAAAGAGGGTAGCATTGTCCATCAAGTCCCTTCCATGGTAGGACTGAATGTTTTTAAAAAGAGAGTCCATACAGCAGAAATATATTTAAGAAGAGAAAGGAATAGCTTGTTCTTATTTTTTTAGTAACCCAACTTTTCAGAATTCTTAAGTGAATCCATCATTAGTGGTAAATGCCAAATATTCTTTGAAAAGAATTGTGAAGATTAGGGCAAAGGAAAATGTTTTCCCTAGATAATCGCAATTTCTCAGAGAGGGTAGCTCTACCCATCAAGTCCCTTCCATGGTTGAACTGAATGTTTTTAGAAAGAGAGTCCATACAGGTAAAATATATTTTAGAAGAGAGAGTAATAGCCTGTTTTAAGTTTTTTAGTAACCCAACATTTCGGACTTCTTAAGTGAGTCCATCATCAGGGGTACACGCCAAATATTCCTTGAACGCAGGGTCATTCTTTGAAAAATATTGTGAGGATTAGGGCAAAGGAAAAGCTTTTCCCTAGATTATCGCAATTTCTCAAAGAGGGTAGCATTGTCCATCAAGTCCCTTCCATGGTAGGACTGAATGTTTTTAAAAAGAGAGTCCATACAGGAGAAATAGATTTAAGAAGAGAAAGGAATAGCTTGTTCTTATTTTTTTAGTAACCCAACTTTTCATAATTCTTAAGTGAATCCATCATTAGTGGTAAATGCCAAATATTCTTTGAAAATAATTGTGAAGATTAGGGCAAAGGAAAATGTTTTCCCTAGATAATCGCAATTTCTCAAAGAGGGTAGCGCTACCCATCAAGTCCCTTCCATGGTTGAACTGAATGTTTTTAGAAAGAGAGTCCATACAGGTAAAATATATTTTAGAAGAGAGAGTAATAGCCTGTTTTAAGTTTTTTAGTAACCCAACATTTCGGACTTCTTAAGTGAGTCCATCATCAGGGGTAAACGCCAAATATTCTTTGAAAAGAATTGTGAGGATTAGGGAAAAGGAAAAAAATTTCCCTAGATAATCACAATTTCTCAAAGAGGGTAGTGTTGTCCATCAAGTCCCTTCCATGGTAGGACTAAATGTTTTTAAAAAGAGATTCCATACAGGTGAATAGATTTTAGAAGAGATATGAATAACATGTATTGATTTTTTTAGTAACCTAACGTATCAGACATCTTAAGTGAGTACATCAGTAGGGGTAAATGCCAAATATTATTTGAAAAGAATTGTGAGGATTAGGGAAAATGAAAATATTTTCCTTAGATAATCACAATTTCTCAAAGAGGGTAGCGTTGTCCATCAAGTCCCTTCCATAGTTGAACTGAATGTTTTTAGAAAGAGAGTCCATACAAGTAAAATAAATTTTATAAGAGAGAGGAATAACCTGTTTCTAGTTTTTTAGTAACCCAACGTTTCACACTTCTTAAGTGAGTCCATCATCAGGGGTAAATGCCAAATATTATTTGAAAATAATTGTGAGGATTAGGCAAAGGAATTTTTTTTACCTAAATAATCGCAATTTCTAAAAGAGGGTAGTGCTATTCATCAAGTCCCTTCCATGGTAGGACTGAATGTTTTTAAAAAGAAATTCCATAAAGGTGAAATATGTTTCAGAAGAGAGAGGAATAGCCTATTCCAAGTTTTTTAGTGGCCCAACGTTTTAGACTTCTTAAGTGAGTCCATCATCAGGGGTAAACACCAAATATTATTCGAAAGTAATTCTAAGGATTAGGCCAAAGGAAAAAAATTTCCCTAGTTAATCGAAATTTCTCAAAGAGGGTAGCATTGTCCATCAATTTGCTTCCATGGTAGGACTGAATGTTTTTAAAAAGAGAGCCCATATAGGCGAAATAGATTTGAAGAGAGAGGAATAACCTATTCCAAGTTTTTTAATAACCCAACGTTTCAAACTTCTTACGTGAGTCCATCATCAGGGGTAAACGCCAAATATTCTTTCAAAAAAATTGTGAGGATTAGGGAAAAGGAAAAGGTTTTGCCCTAGATAATCGCAATTTCTCAAAGAGGGTAGCATCATTCATTAATTCTATCAAGTCCCTTCCAGGTAGGACTGAATGTTTTAAAAATAGAGTCCATACCGCCGAAATAGATTTAAGAAGAGATAAGAATAGCTTGTTCCAAGATTTTTAGTAATTCAACATTTCTGACTTTGGCGAGTCCACTAACGTGGGGTAAATGCCAAATATTCTTTGAAAATAATCAGAGGATTAGGGGAAAAAGAAAATATGCCCTATAATCGCAATTTCTCAAAGAGGGTAGTGTTTTCCATTCACTTTCCACAGAGGACTGAATGTTTTTAAAAATAGAGTCCATACAGGCAAAATAGATTTTAGAAGAGAGAGGAATAGCCTATTCTGAGTTTTTTAGTAACCCAACATTTCACGCTTCTTAAGTGATTCCATCATCATGGGTAAATGCCAAATATTCTTTTAAAATAATTGTTAGGATTAGTGCGAAAGAAATTTTTTTCCATAGATAATCGCAATTTCTCAAAGAGGGTAGCGCTGTCAATCAAGTCCCTTCTATGGTAGGACTGATTTTTTTTTAAAATAGAGTCTCTATAGGCGAAATAGATTTCAGAAGAGAGAAGAATAACATGTTTCGAGTTTTTTAGTAACCCAACGTTTAGACTTCTTAAGTGAGTCCATCATCAAGGGTAAACACGAAATATTATTTGAAAAAAATTGTGAGGATTAGGGAAAAGGAAAACAATTTCCCAAGATAATCGCAATTTCTGAAGAAGGGTAGCATTGTCCATCAAGTCCCTTCCATGGTAGGACTGATTTTTTTTAAAAAGAGAGTCCATACAGGCGAAATATATTTTAGAAGAGGGAGGAATAGCTTGTTCCAAGTTTTTTAGTAACCCATCGTTTACACTTCCTAAGTGAGTCCATCATCAAGGGTAAATGCCAAATGATCTTTTAAAATAATTGTGAGCATTGAAGACAAAGGAATTTTTTTCCATAGATAATCGCAACTTCTCAAAGAGAGTAGCGCCGTCAATCAAACTTTCGATGGTAGGATTGATTTTTTAAAATAGGGTCCATACCAATACCGTTAAACACCATGTTGAACACACACATGGTGTATGAGAAGAATAAACACACACACAAGAGACTCAACACACAATGAAGGACAAGCGTGAGGCTTTCTTATTTTCCATTATACAAAGATGTACATTTATAATACAATGGTGTGACTCTTGGTTTCATATTCCAAGGTCACTTTGACTCCATTGTGACTTTTCGCATTCCACACCTACCCATGTAGGATTAGGTGTTCCAACATCCCCCCTTAATCCGAAGGGGTATGTGTGAGTCCAAGAAAAGAGTTGTAATACAAATCTGCAAAGCATGCATGGCAGCACTTGGCTGAATCAACTCTCTGAAATGTTGGAAAAAAGAGGTGGTTTTAGGATGACCACAAACACTGGAACGCAAAACTTGTTGCAGTTCCCGGAACTCTTCCAAAACTGGCAAGAAGCTGAAGGCTTCTGCTAGAGGAATTGTCCCTCATAAAAAGGGAGACCTTCAACCTAAAAGAAGGGAGGTCTACTACCTGTGATGGTTTTAGGATTACCAACAACTCTGGAATGCTTGAAGCATTTCCTAGAACTCAACCAATGCTGGCAAGAAGCTGAAGGCTGCTAAGCTGAAGGCTTCTGCTAGAGGAAGTGTTCCTCATATATGAAAGGGAGACCTTCGACCTAAAAGAAGGGAGGTCTACTACCTGTGATGGTTTTAGGTTATCCACCAACCAAAGATTATGGTTTAAGGTTGTCCACCAACCGAAGGCATGCTCATGGGCATCCGTGTCTCTGGCTACATCTCTGAATCTGGAATGACGAATTGTGGCTCAGGCTCGCTTGAACTGCTGGCTACAACTCTGAACATGGAATGAGAGATTGTGTCTCAGGCTCGCTTGATCTGTCATCGAAGCTTGTACATGACCACCATTTTCCCCCCTGTCAGGGACAAGGTGAGATGATGGCGAAAACTCAACTGCAAGTTTGTTCAATATCCGTGAACAAGTTCT